>QYTT01079872.1:0-17146 GCA_006980735.1 Dasypogon diadema | reverse complement strand
TGCGTTAGGACTGAAAAGGAGAATTTTTATTTAAAAAATAAGAAATTACAAAGAGCCCTCTGAAGAAGTTGTCCGACTTTGTTCAGTTTCTGTCAGGATATTTTGATTTTATTGAAGTATCTGTGTGTCGAATTTTATCTATCTACTTTGAAGCATTTACGTTTAGAGGAAAAGAAGCGATTTTTTATTTGATATAGCTGAGGTTTTAATATGGTAACCCTATGAAGGAGTTCTCCAAATTTGTCTCTAATGTTTATATTATTACACAAGGAGCTCTCTTCAGAGCAAACCTCCACCTAAATGATGTCATTATCATAATGGTAATGATAATGGTGGCTATTGTAGCATTTTGATCGTCTCTATGAGTATATATGAGTTAATCTTCGCTAGTTAACGACACCACACCACACGAAGATTTTTTCTTAGGCCGCTAAATCCATGATGGTTCGTTCTGGAAACACCTATCCATTTAAGCCCACCGGGCTTTTATTAAAAGCACCCAAAATTTTTAGCCAATACTCTCCCTTTCTATCTTGAACCCCAAAATAAAAAAATCGTAAAACCAACTGCTCAGATACTTCTAACTTTATCTTTTGTTGCTATGCTACGCTCCTAATTCTGAGCCATATATTACAACAGGTCTTATTGCGAATCATTTATTTGAATATTATATTTTGAAAACGTCCTCGTCAGTTAATGATATGTAACACACGAAACTCTCCTTTCACACCTTTAAACCATCGCATAAAATGTTGTAGGCCTGTTTCCAATTATCTGGTGAAAAAGAAATGGTTTGAGCTGGAAAGTTCGAACCCACATACCATAATCCATTGACGCTACTGCAACAGGTTAGGATTTTGTGTTAGTTACTACTATGCGACAGAAGAGATTTCTGAGCTTGCTTTGGAATAGACGTTTTGTGTTTTCGAAATCATTGCATTTTTACAAAAGGACACATATTCCTTAATCTTACGTTTAAACAAAAAAATAATAAGTTTATTGTACACACTAAGGTCTGAAAGTACATACCATTCCAGTAAGAACTTCCTTATAAATTTGAATCTTTTAATACAACTCTGATTAGAAAACCTCAAAGCTACCTATTGTCAGAGACTTTCTTGGAAAAATAATTTCATGGTAATCTTATATCCTACTATTCAAGTAGGTCTTAAATCTGATATGACATCTTCATACCACAGAGAAAATAATCATATACTTCCAATTTTATGTCATTTTATTGTCGCACCCGGTGAGCTAATAAAACTACTGTACCCAAGTGATACCATGTAGTCCATTTTTACGGTTCTCGTAAAAATTAATACAGTCCGACAGGGCATATCATTATTTTTCACTCTGCAGTTTTTATGGGCGCATCAAAGACATTTTGGCATAATGAAGTTCGTAAAATTTGCCACCCAAAGCGAAAGTGGATTCACTCTGAGCACTTCTGAAAAAGAACATTGGGAAGCCGGTAGAAAAGGTAATAAACGTCAACACTCTTCGATCGAACACAGATCTGTCTGCTATTAATCATGTGAAATAATGGTCCTGCTGACTTTGGATTCAGGCGCTTCGCCTTTCCTCTTTATAGTCAGGTACGGTGATAATAAGTCATCCTTCCTACTTGGAGGTTTCATCTTTAAGTAATCGCATTGTGGTGATCATGTAAAAATTATCTTGTTCTCATTTACACCAACCGGGTGAAAATGTTGCACAGCGGGTGTTAATGTACCAATTTCTAGACCAAATGTTGCCTGCTCGACCACGGAGGTCTTGCTTAAGATTTACTTTAATAGAGACACAAACAAATTTTTTTTAAACCAAATATATGTACTTCCTAAGCAAGTCATGGATAGTTTAAAAATACCTTCTGGAAAAATTGCTCACAGATTAAAATTATACCTTACGTGACCTAATGGATTTGATAAATTCTTAAAAGGTGTTAATTAGCTCTTTGTAAGTAACTTTTCATATGAAATCCTCTCAAGTCTTTCACACCTACTAATTATGGCATCAAAGGGGCTAAAATGTTTGGCATTTCCTTCAATAAAATTGAAAATCCATTGGTCATTTAGTGTCAGAAAATACAATTTCTCACAGTAAGGGCGCCAAAAACTGCAAAAAGAAGAAAGAAAGTGAATCGTCAAAATTAGTGGGCGGACTGCTTTAATCTCTCAACTCGTCAAACTTCTTACAGATTTATCGCGGAAGGTTAAATGTGAGACCTTTTCAAACTGACTTACAGATCGATATCTCTTCGAAAACAATTTTGCCAGAGTTGAAGTGGATAAAAGATAAGGGACACAAAGGTCTGGACGATGCATTGTGGACTTAATTTTCACGACTGGAGATATTCGTCCGTTTTAATTGCTTTTATATATTGCTTATAGATTTGGTCAATACATGTAATAACTTTTACGTTTTTATATCTTATTCATTACTTTATTATCTCTTTCGAACTAATATGGTATATATAAATGCAAATAATAGAAGAAGCTGAACGTTATCTATTCTAATATACTAAAGACGAAAATTTTGTGAGTTCATGAGGTTGTTTGAGGTAATATCCGAAACTACTGAACCGATTTTAAATCGGCTTCAATGTTGGAACGGTGATTCTCTCCGCTTGAAAAAGGATATTAGACACCCAGCAGAAGGAAGAGAGCCCACAAAATTTGGAGGAGCTGGCACCAGTGGTTCCTAAGAACCACCAACTTAGAAATTTTTGGATGAGATGAAGAGGCGAAAATCAACTAAGTTGATTATCTCCACCACCCGCAGAGATAATAGCTTGATTGTGGGTATGCTTCCTCAGGTATAGTGCCATAAATTTCTTATCAAAAACCAACTCGATCGGGTCAGTGGTTCCCATCTTCGAAATATTACGGAAAATCTAAACCGTTGGGCCTAGTGATCTGATTTTTCGTTTAAAAAGTCGTACCGATCCGACGACTGATTGCCGAAATCGACTCGCCCTTAACCTTTCTATCGTTAGTCTTGAGAAAGACCGTTTTTTAACTGTAGCTCGCACACTTCTGAAACTCAGAATATAAACTCTAGTAGTATGTGATGGAACACACACTAAATCTAATAAATATCGCACCACTAGATCTGCACTTTTTATTACTGTCTCTACGAGTCGAAGTGAAACACGTCCGCATCTGAAAGGAGGCTATTTTTAAATCGCTCTTTAATTCATATTCAACTTTGTTTGGAGTTTTGTATTTGTATACAATTGAAGTGCTTGAATGGTGCAATTATTACAGAGGGTTATTCTCTACTACGATATTGTGAGTTTTCTATTCTATTCAAAACCTAATTCCTCACCACATTTTATTGCAATTTTGTTGCGGGTTATTCCTTACGTACCTGATTAGTACTAATTGCAGATAAATAAATAATTTTGTAATAGAGAATACCCCCCCCCCTCCAGTTTCACTTTAATAAAAAAAAGCATTGTGATTAAATTTATTTTTATTTTTTTCCTTGAGAGCTGTGATAGAGAGGCTGCGAAAACCTCATCTCAGTTTGACCAACTATGATTTTTTGTATTTAAGCCCTTTTAAGTGGCCCATTCAAGATTGAGGCTCATAACCTTCGAATGACCAGGTAAAAATCTGTAACAAATTAGGCCAGGTGGGCCCCCCCCCAAAACATTTTTTATAATTTTAATTACATCTGCTGGCTGTTTTTTATAGAACTTGTCACAATTATTCTTTAGGGATGTCTGAAGAATATAACCACCCCGTAAGCTAGAAAATTGCTATTACCTAACCCCATTTTCAGTGATTTCAACTCCTTCATATAAACTCATCATAATACGTGATTGATATTTTCCGAATTTTTTATAATTAGTTTTCAAGGTAATGCGATTAATGCTGGACTTCTTGTACAAAAATAATCGTGCCCCACCATCTTTCCCTTCCTACTAATTTAACCTCCCTAGGAATCATTCCGATTTTTTGTAAGTCATAAAACATTAAATATAAAACAAACGCTAAAATTTACAAAAGGCGTAAAATTTTTAGTAATTTTCTAACTTCGGGCGATAATATAAAAGAAAGAGGAAGTAGAGGAGGATTCATTTGATTTGATTTGGTTGATCGTGTTGAGAATTTCCTATCGAATAACGAATTTAGCTTCATAAAGTGTACAAAAATAATTTGCGAGGAGCGAAGTCAAAAATGAACTTTAAGAACAAATCTACCCCAATTGTTAAAGATAGGGTCCTTGGGAGAGTGGCGGAGGGAGGGGGTGTGCACAACAATTTCCTAATATCGCTTTAAGAAATCACGTGATATATAATTGCAGCTCTGTATATAATGTACAAATCTTAATAAAACACAGACAGGACAAAAAATGGTACGTATACATATATTAATACAAATCCATTGCATACAATTCAATTTTGGCTCAAGTGCCATATTAAAAATGAGTTTCTAATTCCTATAATTTTCAAAATAAACCTTTTCTCATTTACTCAATCGGGTTAAAGAGAAATCGTTTCGTGTAAGGCGACATTATTTCGCGTTTCTTCAATCTCAATCCGCCTAGTGCTGGTTTGGTATACACACCGGGGCGTAGAAGAGAATTCACCACTAGTTGACTTTATAGAGGGTGATTCAAATCAAGGTACTGCAGAGTATATCTCGTGATTCCTTGAGGTGGGTTGATAAAAATCCCCCCCCCCCTAAATCCCTTCCCTAACGAGTTACAGCCCCTCAGAAATTTTTTGACTTTAAATGTTCCCTGATGGAAATGATTGCTCATAACTTTTGAATCACCCTATGGATTCTAATTATTTGTGATTTATTTGAAAGCTATTATAGGTATCCTCTTTTTGGTACCTCACTTGTTGCTATCGACGAACTATCCTTGGAGATATTATAGAAAGAATCCAAAATTTTCGATTTTTTGCCTAGAATTTTGAAAAATAAATCCATTTATTTCAAAAAATGTTTTCTACGGAATGTAATTTTATTATTGTTTAACAATGCTTCCGATGTCGCCTTTCTTTCGCAAAAATCCGTGGCCCGCTACCCACAACGGTTTTCCATCAAAAGGTAATAAAGGTAAGGTAGTAACTAGTAAAGGCAATAAAGGTAGAGCCATACGTGTCTCCGGTTATTTATACCAGCAACGACGAAACGTAGGGGAAACTCGTAAATTATTATTTTTGAATATTTATTTAAATTTTAAGCTACTGAAAAAAGTTATGTATGTTATAGTTTGTCAAATGTTTATTAAAACCGAAAATTCATAACGATTTTATTTTTTGAGATTCAAGAGTTTGCAGCTCTCAAAATTTCTGTGCTCCTTTAGAACAACAAGAACAAAATTTTCCGAAATTCGAAAACTCATTTTGAGTTTTTGGTTGTAATAAATGTTTAAAAAACAATCTTAAGTGATCTCGGTCGGTTGAAGTTGAAATGAATGCTTAATTAATAAATAGTTTCGTATTATATAAAAACTACATATTTTTTCCTTTAGGATCCTTTAGGATAAAAAATTTCGCCTATCTACTTTCAAATTAAAGTAATTATTATAAAAAATAATAACCAAGAAAAAAAGGCTAATTAATACTTAAGAATCACTTCCAGGCTTCAATTAAAAGTAGAACAACCCCCAATTTTGAATTATCAAACACTTCAAAAATCTGACCTGTTTTTTGGTGAAGCAAACTTGAGGTAGCCTTTCATATGGAGTACCCAATAATCCCATTCCATTTAATGCGATCAATGGCAATGGCTGGAACAATTAAAGCCAATAAAGAATTACAGAGGTGCCCATAAATTAGGAATTCATAATCGCCCAACAGCAACACAGCAACAAAAATAATCAGCCTCCATCAATATCTACCATGAGATTTGCATCGTGTGAGGTCTTTCGCGTTATGATAAAATTTACCACAGGAGTACATACGTGCTGGAGGAGGCTGGAAAGTTGGGCTCCGGCATCCCATCATCATTCGTGCTTCATAACATTTTTATATGCGCCGTAAAGGTAATCTGGATAGGT
Organism: Dasypogon diadema; assembly: GCA_006980735.1. Taxonomy (NCBI): domain Eukaryota; kingdom Metazoa; phylum Arthropoda; class Insecta; order Diptera; family Asilidae; genus Dasypogon; species Dasypogon diadema. Next base: position 11,128 of record QYTT01079872.1, on the reverse strand, counting down.
ATATATAGGTGTACATGGACATTACTACCAGAACCAGATACTTTCATCTTTGCGCACTCATCCATTGCAATCATCTCGATGCTGCTGTTGCTTTGTTCCAGAAGACTTGCAAAGGTGAGAACTGGGATGAGTGGTTTGACCGTAGCTGTTAGAACTCATCTCGTATCTTTATCTCAGCACTTTTGTAATTGATGCTGTTGGGTTATCTTGTCGCACCCCTTAGGTCTTTTTAAGCGAGCTAATTGTATGAAAAGAGGTGCTGCAAGAATTTCTTATTTAGTACAAAAGAAACAGGGGTATGTGATTTAAAAAATATGTTCGTAATATTTTTATAATTTTTCAAGGTCCTAGTGTTATTATTGGCAAATTTTATTGACACAATGTTCGCATGTTTTTTGTTGCTCGTGCACTTTAAAACATGCCCAACAAAAATATTTCATTGATTTGCATTACGCCAAAATCTCGCACCTAGAATTTTTTTTGCTAGTGCTAGCACAATAAAAATTGCCAAATTTAGTTTAGTTATTTAGGTCAAATAATAATAGGGATGCTACTCAACATAACTTAAAAGTGGTTTAATGAAGAAATTAAATTAAACATTCTCATTCTCATTATTTCTACTTATATCATTATTATTGACTAGCTGTTGCCCGCGACTTCTTCTGTCTGGATTCGAAAAATGTTCATAAATTTCTAGCGTTAATAAAATGCTTAAGAAATTTGATTTTGGGATTCTCATAATTCGTCTAAAGTATTTGTTTGTAAAGACACATGCCATATGGTATTAAGGGTATACGTGGTAAAAACACTGATTCCTCTCGAGAACATCCGGTGGTATCGAAATCACTGTGATTCAGAGCTTTCAATTTCAGTCTACTATCATTAAAAAGTATCGGTCTGACATATTAACGGTCTGGACAGAATAATTTAATTTGCAGAAATATTATAGCATTTAAACTTGAAATGCAACCGTTTCAAGAACAGCTACAATCAGATCCAAATCAAGACCAACCAAGTCAATTTCAACGCCAACCAAATCGAAATCAAGCACACCCATTTAAAAACCAAGACCAACCAAATCAAAATCAGAATCAACTATTTCAAATAAATGACAACTTTTTCAAATTCAGAGACAACCAAAATTTCAATAAGAACTAATTTTGCAACTTTGCATGTTGAAACGGTTGCTTTTGAAGTGTAAATGCTATATTTACGCCTGGAATTTTTACAAACCCTTTCTTAGTGGGTGCTTGTATTATAAGGGAAACCTATCTACAAAGTTTCACTTTTTTAGGACGAGTGGTTGAGGTTTTGCGTTAGTGTGTCAGTCATTCAACTTTGCTTTTTATATAAATGTTATATATCTATAGATTACTATAGAGCCCAACCAAATGCACAAATCGACAATACGATTGTTATCAGCAAGAGAAAACAGTGAAAAGTTGCTAACTTTTTGGTGGAATAGGCCTATGTGACATGGATGCTAGGTATGCAGCCAGAAAGGTATTATGAACTTAATAGTAGCAATGGCAAAACACAGTGGTGCGTGACCCATGTCGCAAGTTATCAATGACAATTTTTGCAGAAAGCTGTTTCTCGACTTTTGCTCAACGAAATGTGATGGCACAAAGTACAGGTTATTTCCCGAGACTATGACTTTAACACAGTCAAGTTTCGTTAAAAATGAACTTTTTGTATTCAGACAAACAAACAAAACGCTGTGTATTTCATCTAGGAATCGTATATTCTCTAGCTTTTTTTCAATATTATGAAAAATAAACGGATGTGCAGACAGACACTATACCTATTAATGTAGATTTCACTAAACTTAGGAGGGAACTTGTGGTTAAAATATATTTTTCAACTTTTCACTTAAATTACAGCACATGCTTTTAGAAAAATCAATGCCAACGCGTTTGTCACTATAGTTTAGCCACAGGAGATATTTTTTGTAAAGCTTCGCATTTCTAAGCAAAGTGAACAAAATAAAAGCAATTGGGGAAACTCTCTTTTGAAATGGCTAAAATTCGCAATTGTGAATAAATTGTTTCCGTGATTTATTTCTAGATAGTCTTTAACATTAGTTCACAAAAATTTTTTGAAAAAAAAAACTATTTTTTGTCAAACTAAACGAAAAGCGGTATTTTCACCATAAAACCATGACAAATTTTGAATAAATCTTTGAGCCAAAATTATCTTCAGGCCTTCCTCTTTAATTTGTAAGACAGTTTTTTGATATGTTGTTACATTAAAAAGTTATGCCTTTTCAAAATCGTTACCTTAAAAATGAAGGAATTTTTTGTTTAAAACGATGTAGCTTTTGAAAAAGTGAAAAATTTAAAAGTCTGTCTCACAAAGTCGTACAGAATTGAAAAATGAACCAATCATTCGGTTGAAATTTGTCACGTGGTTCTATTTGGAACATAAAAAGTATGGTAAATATAGTTTCGAGCTATTTCAGTTTAAAGTTTAAGGTTTGTTTATTATTTACCATTAAAAATTATACAGTAAAAGTATATTTTTATATTTATCAATTCCTGGGCTATATATTGGATGTCCTTTCTTCTCTTTCTTCTCCTCAGCTGCTTTTATTCTCTGTAAGGGTTTGCGAGTGAACCGACTCAATTCGCTGCCCCGTATTTGACTCTTTTGTAAATACTCGCGAACTTGTTTATTCTCGTAAAACATGTATGTCACACTAATATTATAATAAAATTACATATTTGGAATGGCCAATTATGGTTTTTTGAATATTTATAATTCAAGAACACTTTTTTATTTCATTTTATTTCGATTGTTAGTTTTGTTACTAATATATATTTAATATTATCTATGTCATTAATGAAAAGCAATGCAAAAAATAGATACTGCCTGCATAACATAACATTGCACGACTATAACAATCTTAGTGAGATCTCTTAACGAAATCTAACGGAAAATAACTCTACTGATTTTCGGCTAACGAACGATACTATGTCTTATCAGTATCAATACAGATAAAATTGATGAGCCCGTCGGTTAACGACTGATACTGTTTTAAAAGACGTAGCAAAATGCATACAATAATTGAGTTTTTAACATTTTGCTTTATAGCACTTTAGAAAGAAGAGTTCAAAAATATTTTTTACGGTTTTTTTTCAGATGTAGAGATGTGACTTCTCAAAGTAAGCGATTTTTTCAATGGTTTCCTCATATTCGATATCATGTATGAGTCAAATGTATTGACTGAAATTTGACCCACTTTCTGTTATCCAATCGAGTTGAAATTTCGCAGTCAGCTTTGGTGGTGTTGCCAGAGCAGGGGCGCCTATTAGTTTTCGTGACTGTTATATTAGTTATTTATTTAATATTTATTTATATATACATGTAAAACGTTTTTCTGGCTTTTATATTGCTTATATTTAATATTTTTATATTCCAGTTTTATTTTGTTAATATATACGGGTTGAGCTTTGCTGGACGGGTCACCATTGGAGGATCTCTGGGTTTCTTAACTCTTGAGGGATCGCTAGATTACATTATGACTGAATGCTTTGTATGCGACTCCAGGTATAATCCCATAGAAGTTTATATCGACTGCAGTGGATGTGGTGTATTGGCCCATTCTAAATGCATTTCGTGAAATGGGCGCGTTGCATTGAAAGTTTCTCTGGGGGCCGTGCTAGAGCATGTCAGGAGGCTCCAGAGCTCTCTTGATGCTCTCCAACGCGAATTTCTAGGGTTGGTGCGTTGATTCATAACTCTGAGCCTTCTGTCAGGAACGGAAACTTTGTCCTCATCTTGGCGGGTAGCGACGCGGATTTTGGGCATGGTATTTTTACTGGGGCCGATATTTTTGAAGACGGGGGTGCGACTGTTCCATCTTTGCCTGCGGATGCAAAATCTGCCGATTCCTCTTCGCCCTCTGGGGGTGTGCTCCAGCCGTTTCCACCATCAGGGGATGTGGGGCGGTGTTTCGCGGGTGTGTGGTTTGTCTGTTCGCCTACAGATGTGGCGGTCCGTGTAGCTGAGCGCTCTTCAATTTCAGTTTCCGTTGTTCCGTCTGCATCCGCAGTGAATTTCTCACCATATCCATTGGATGTGGGTGATGCTCCGGAGATTTGTGGCGAACCCGTCGACGTAGATGGGCCTGCCCCTCAGTCTGCAGGCGTTTCTCTGAGGGTGGCTCGGCGGCCATTGATGTTGAGACTTATGTTCGAACTGGCTGTAATGCCAATTTTTTCATTCCGGTCCACTGCGAGATGTTTAGATCGGGCCTTCACGAAGACTGGTATCCTCCTTTAAGATAAGAACGACCTAGGCTATTTTCGACTTGATATCCTGTCCAGTTTCTGGTTGGATGGTGTTGTTGCGCATGAGTTTATCCCTCGAAAAAGAGCCTTCTGCCGAGGCCGTTTCTCCGTAACGTCCTTTCGTCCTGTGGAGCTAGCTAAAAAAAACTAGGAACGCTTCCCCTTTGCTATCAGGACGTAAACGAAATCAGAACTAAAACTAGCAATATTCTGCAGTCCCCCCTTTCATGTTGTTATGATATCTTTACCTTTACCGAGACCTGGTTACATCACAGTTTTAGTGATGCCGAGCTTTTTGACCAATCCTACTAGGTTTTTCGTAGAGATAGACATGTTACCTCCGAGGTTCGTGGTGGTTGGGTGTTGGTGGAGTGTAAGGCACACTTGGACTGTACCCTTTTGACCATACCCACCTTTTCTGAAATACTTAACGTGGAGCTGGTTGCGCTCAAAGTCACATTTTCTCGCAAAAGCATTTATTTACTTTGTTGCTATATCCCCCCGAATATGTTCAACTGCCTTGACAACAAAGGTCAGAATCTACATGACATCTTGTTGATTATTTCGAATCACATCCATGATCTGATGAATTGCGTTGATGAGGTTGTTTTAATTGGTGATTTTAATTTACCCAATTCTCGATGGGTATCTAACGATGACGACGATGACTGCCTTCCTGGTGGCAATCTTTCTATTAGGGAACTCCAGTATCATGACGATATTGCTTCTTCAGGCTTGGACCAAACGAGTGATGTTAGAAACGCCTTGGGTAGACAGTTGTATCCTGTTTTTTTTCTGACAGTAGTATAATAGTATAATGCTTCTACCGACTTTGGATCTTTGTTGTGCAATAATGATCTGGAGGAAGACTACCGAAAATTTGTGGCGTGCTATGATGAGTTTAAGTTACGTTCATCTACTGTCTACGATGAATATTTGATTGATATTCGAAATAAACTTTACGTCGATCCACACTCTTTCTATGACTTCGTCAGCATTAAGTGTAGTCGACGGTTATCCTACTTCTATGGTTTTCGAGAGGTGTTCTAGTGGTGACACGAGTGTGATTTGTAATATGTTTCCCTCTTTCTTTGAGAATGCATTCCGATCCTCGAAATTTGAGCCAAATATTGATAATTTTTCGCACATATGCGTCTGGAGTATCTCCACTAATCTCTGAGGAAATCATTATGGAGCATATTGGCAAGTTTGACCTTGACTTTAGCTGTGACCCAGACGGGGTGCTCCCAGCAGTGATCAAATCGTACTCTGCTGCCTTTTTGGTTCCCTTGAGCATCCTTTTTCGTAAGTCTCTTGGTAGTGGATGTTTTTCAAAATTATAGAAGAACTCCCACATTATACCTGTTCATTAGAAAGGTAATAGGAATGATATTTCCAATCATAGGCCGATTGCCAAATTGTCGTGTTTACCTAAGTTTTTAGAATCAATAATTTACTCCCAGATTTCTGTACATTGCAAGAGTATTTTTTCTTCTATGCTGGTTGTGTCTGGGAGATATACTGCCACGAACCTATTAGAACTTACCTCTAATATAATCACTGGTTTTGCTAACGACTTGCAAACCGACTGTATATACACGGATTTCAGCAGAGCTTTTGACAAACTGTCCTATTCAGTTATTATGCTGAAATTGGGAAGCTTAGATTTCTAGCTATATTTTTAAAGTGGATACATTCCTACTTGTCCGAGAGGCCTTACCAGGTACTATTCCGTGGATCCCGCTCAAGGGTCATAGAAACCACATTTGGGGGTACCAGAATTGCTGACATTGATTTTGTCCACCAATGGTTACGACCTTAGAGGCGTCCCTCTTTACATGTGAACTCTTGCAAGACTAACTATGGGAGACATGAATCTAGTGATTGGTACGGTTAGTGTATCGCCGTTAATTGTGTTGGGGAGCATTTTGATTTGAGTATGTCCTAAAGTCTACTCTTTTCTCTGTAAGTGAGTGGTACTACTACACTAATCTTGGTTGCTTCTTTTATCCTTATGGATTGTCTGACCCTGCTAACAATCTTGACACATTTCTTTGAAATATGTGAACGCGTAAAGCGGAGAGGGGTAAATGTTTCTTGGCTCCTCGCTAAGAAGTGCGCTTTCTGGGCTAGAAGGGAGGCCTTTTAATAATCGATTTTGCTAATAAATCCGCAGTCACTTCCTTTTGTATTAATACAATTATTAATTTGTTGGCTGTAAATTAAAACATAAATGCTATCAGCACAGATAATATAATAATTTCTCAATTTTAGTACAAAAATATGTGTATTGAAGATAGATAAAAATAATATTCATATCCAAAATTGTGTATGTGGACCTGTTATATAAAAATAAGGCAATTTTTATAATTCTTGTGGATGCATTAGTAGGTATGCATTCTAAATGAAAATATCTTATTGTGTGAAGCAGTTTCCCCCCGGTCCGGTTCAGGTCTGGTCTGGGTAATGCTCGGGCGCCAATCTAGGAAAAACTCGGTCCAATATTGCCCCGGGTAGACTCAATGAAGACAGGGCTGATTCATAACAGGGGTTTCTGGCTTAATATTCCTTTATTTATTTCGCAAGCGTAAACCGTAATACATATAAGACAGACTATACCTATCTAGGCCCTAATACAATATAGCTACTCGATTTTGTCTGCCTTCCAATAACTATAGTGTATTAGTGCTTTAGAAGCGGAGTAAGTATACTTATTTATTTTCCTATCGATGCAACTAAGGTCTTATCTGGTAGTAACTTTCAGAAGATTCGACTTTTATCTGCGTTGCAAATTTTAGATGGCAGCAAGTCCAATTTTTCCATTTTTGATGGATATTATCCAAAAATAGTTTTACGAAAGCTTTGTTCGGCAAAGTCCTAATTCCAACTCATTTTCTAAATTTTGTTACAAACTCACTTGCGTTAAAGCTTAAAGGCTCCAGTCATTTCTATAAACTTTTAAAAAGCACTTGTTTTGCTTTTAGAACCAGTAATTCCTCAGAAATCGGTGCATTTCTTTCCTTCTGCTTAATAAACTATTGGTGTACTTGTGTATGTTATTTTCTAATTTCTCCAAAATTTCACACTTTTCCTTTATAGGTAAGGTTTTGCGGTTCCTTCTCAATTTCATATTTAAATAGTTAATTGAACTGAAGCATGACCCATGCAATACATAGCTATAGAGATAGAATGGACTAAAGCGGAAATATTTATAATGTAACAAATAAATAACCGTTACTGTGCTGAGTTATTATGTATTCAAAAATTCGTTGCTAATAAAACAAGTAAATATTAACTTCGGATTATTAAATACAAAATTCTATGGTCAATTTGATCTGTAGAATACCTAATGGTGGAAAATCTGATTCGCACTAGCGAGATATTCGGATTAGATATACATTACCAGCGATGCCAATTTAGCGGATTTTTGGAAACAACCTTGTTGACTTTTTCGCATTTTGTAATGTTTTCTCAAAAATTTCAGCAGAGCTTAGTTTTAATAGATCAGTAAAGACAAGCTTGGTTGGGGATTTTGAAAAAAATGTCCTAGCAGACGATAAAAACAATAAAATTTCCGAAAATCCGTTAAATTGACATCGCTAGACGTTACTGTATTATTTAATAAAAAAAGCTCTGTCTTTTATCGCAATATAAAAAATAAGGTATAAAAGAAGATTACTTTAAAAAGACCAACCCTATGATGCACACAGCACACCGTAGGCGGATAGAAATTAGGAAAGAGAAGATTGGGAAATTAACCTGACAAATGTTGCAAGTGAGCCACAATTTTCGGGATGAAATTCCTTTGCAACAGTCCAGTGGCTTTGCAAGTACAATTTTCGTCAGTAGAATTGTCTCTACCACTGGTACCCAGATATATCACCGTGCCCTGTGCAGGATTTGATCCCACGCAAACAGAGGAAAATCTGCAGACGTGCGCCTCAGCCCGCTCGGCCACCGGCGTATTTTAACGCTACGAAACACAGAACTTTTTAATAAGCGCCATCTATTTTACCGTAGAAGACTTAAGTAATCGAGTAAACGTATTAACTCCGTAAAGTAACCGAGTTAGTTTAACCCAGTTAACGTATGACAACTCTGTCCTCTGCCAAACGAAACGCAGATTTTGTCCTTAAGCGACAAAAAAACATCCACTTTATTTAATTAGAATGTTATAAGCTATAGTAGTGAAATATTAAATAGAAAGGGAGAAAATCCTTTATAATAATAGGCACCATTTCACTAAAATTATTATTTGCATTAATAAGTGATTTCATATTCATTTTATTGCACTTGAGACAGAAGGACTTCATTATTATTTTTTTAAGTATTCATTTAAACGAATTAAATGGTGCCAGTATTATGGAGTTTTCTCTCCCTTTAACATTAAAACATTTCATCAAGTACCGAGAGTTTTATATTTTATGAAAATCTTGGCATGGTTATCTCTGACATTATATAATTTTTCTGAAAAAAATATCTAATTCGGAAAGAGTTGTTTGCATAATTAAGGGGGGATCCCGGTTTACAATGTGTAGAATACGATGATACTTTCCTTTCCCCGAAATTCGAGCCATAAGTCTACCTACCAAGTCTTTTTCGGAACAGGTAGGTGCGGAACGCAGTCGACACTCGGGTCCACTTTGCGACACAGTAGCCTCGTTCTTTTGGCAGCAGAGTACAGAGTTGTCATACATTAACTATGTTAAATTAACTCGGTTAATATACCGAGTTAAAAAGCTCACTGTGTTATTTAAGTCTTCTACGAGAAAATAGATGGCGCTTATTGAAAGCTTTTTTATTTAAAAGTCGATTGTGCACATCATAGCAATCCGAAATGTTTAAATGCGTTTTCCTAACAATCATGTTTTCCGAATTGGAGTGCAAGATTATTCAAAAAGTAATGAATGGATTGACTTGAAACTTAATGTACTCTTAAGGAATATGAATATCTTCTTCTATTAGAATGTTAATTTTTTTTTTTAAATGTCCAAAAAAATTTATCTCTTTTAATCGACTTTTTTGTATGAAAAATTGCAATTTTTTTGCAATTTACAATAAAATATTTTTTTAAATACATTTTTTTACATAAAAACATTCTTTAGTAATCTTCAAGAGCAGTACTAATATGGTGAAAAGTTTTGTAATGATTGCATGTGTACATTTTACGTAAAAAAAAATTTAAAAAACAGTGTTTCCATGCGTTGGACGAGGATCCCCTTTAATTCTATTTGCGTATTTCGTATAAAAAGTGTAGAAAGTACAGAAAATACAGGCGACACGAACAGGCCTATTATTTCGAAAAATTATCTGGAAAAAATATTGATATCAAATGATACTGTGAAGAGATTTTGCAAATCATGTAAAACTTTCCTAAGATTTTCTGAAGAAAATAAGCTTATAAAATCTTTTTCGTCTCCGTTCTGAACGGATTCGGTAATAGACCTGATTGTTTTCTTAATATATTGCAGCCTTCCTTAACACCTTTAGACCTGATTTATTTTCATTTGAGATGAAAAATATCTTTCTATATACAGGGTATTACAATAGTTTGGACAGATGTTAAATGGGAACGGAGCTTAAACGTCAATTGGTTTTTGAGGTTAGTTTTTTGTTTTGATATCTTCATTGAATTATGGAAAAGTTTAGCATTGAACAACGTGTTAAAGTTATTGAAGCCTATTACGAAAATAGACGTTCAAACGAAAGTGCATTTTGAGCTCTTCGGCCCGCATAATTGACCAACCGAGAGTGCAATTGGCAAAATTGTGAAGAAATTTCAAGAAACCGGGTCTGTGGCAGATGTTAGAAAGCCAGTACGCGCTCGTGTAGGACGCTGACCCGAAAACATTGCTACCGTGAGGGTGAACGTGGCCGAGAGCCCAGACACTTCTATTCGACATCGAGCACAGGAATTGCACTTGTCCACGGCCACTTTGCAACCGATAATGACGGAAGATCTGTCGTTGCACGTGTAAAAAATTCAATTAACGCAAGAACTTAAGCCGTAGAACCATTTAAAACGCCGTATATTTGCTGATTGGATACGCGAACAAAGAGAAGCGAGTAACGAATTTTCCACCAAAATCCTCTTCAGCGACGAACCCCATTTCCATCTCAATGGCTACGTCAACAAGCGGAATTGCAGAATATGGACTAATGAAAATTCAAACGAAATTATCGAAACACCAATGCATCCACAAAATGTTACTGTGTGGTGTGCATTCTTTTCTGGAGGAAACATTGGACTTTTTTTTGAAAATGGGAATTTGGTCACAGTGAATGGCTACCGCGCAATGTTAAACAACTTTTTGTGGCCAATATTGGAAGATTATGACATCGATGATATGTGGTTTCAACAAGATGGCGCCACATGCCATATGACACAATGACCCTCCTGCAGGAGAAGTTTCCCGGGCGCATAATCTCCCGAAACAGTGAAGTCAGTAGGCCACCGAGATCTTGCGATTTGACACCATTAGATTTCTTTCCATCCAGCAACTCAAAGGCGAGATTTCACGGCGCATTGATGAGATTGAGGAGCAATTATGCCAAGATGTTATAAAAAATTTTGATATGCGGATCGACGTGTGCCGCCGGAGCCGTGGCAGACATATGGCGGACATTATCTTTCACACTTAATTGTAATGGATCAAATAACATGTTTCGTAAAAGAAATCGTCATTTTTGTACATCGCTGGTTTTTAATTAACGTTTAGCATCGATCCGTCTTATTGTAACGCCCTTTATTTGGGCTCCTTTGGGTCTAAGAAATACACAAATATTTAATTTATATATATCAAAATTTCAAAGTACTCTCCTTGTACTTTTGGATA
>QYTT01079865.1:0-11907 GCA_006980735.1 Dasypogon diadema | reverse complement strand
GATATAGTCTATGCCCACGTGTTGCTCTCTGATGCTATAGCGTAACTTTAGAAAAATCCACAGCTCCGTTAAATGATGTCTCAGAAAGGCTGAATACGGGTATTATGCCCAGGGTTTAATCTAAAAGCAATAAGATTGCCGATACTGTCTGATTCTTCATCCCTCATAGCTACAAAAATCTGAGGCCAAATAAGGACTCGTGATTTACAGAGGATTGCAGGACTGATATGAGGATCAAGGAAGCGACTTTTTGGTTTTTCAAGGCGAATAAGTTCCCAGAAACAAGGCGGATTTATATTGAAGCTAGCGATAAATGCAATTCAATCATTAGCAAAATCAAGTTCCAATTCGACCAGCACATTAGAAGAAGAGTGTTTGCTTGCCCTCGAGATAGCCAGACAGGCTTCTGGTCGCTTGTTAAGTCCGTTAAAAGTAATTTCACGTCTTATTCCATACCACTCCTCATCCATAATTCGAATGTATTTACGGAATCTTTGGAAAAGGCAAATGTACTAGCTGCTAATTTCACTGTTACCATACCTACCCCACAACCACCATCTGCTCCTCCGTTTGCCTGTAATACTCATCAAGGGCCGCTTCATTTCTGTACGCGTGAAGTCTTTAAAGTTTTTGCGAATCTTGACATGTCTAAAGGCATTGGACCTAATGTCATTTCGTCTCTGCTGTTAAAAAGCTGCGCCTGAGGAAAATATTTCATTTATCATATTGTAAAGGTATCTTTTCATCATCATGGAAACTTTCCCACGTTCAGCCAGTTCCTAAAAAGGGAAAGGCTTGTGATCCCTCCAACTACAGACCAATAGTAATCTCTTCGATTCTGGTTAAGGATTTCGAGAGGTATTCAAAAATGCAATTAAAATTTTCAACCGCATTTTGAATATCTCTTCACCCTGCAACTAACATATTTCATTGTATTATATGAAGGATAGATGCATTCTCTACGCGGCCGTGCAATAAAATGTAGTAGTTGAAGGCAATTAAGTTTTTGAACACCCCCTCGCCGTGCAACAGCTACATTTTATTGCAGTATCGTGTAAAGGTCATCTCCTCCTTTCATTTGAGACCGTACACGTATTGATATCTTATGTACTTCTCCAGATATCAATCCTCTTGCATTTGGATTGCATTTTTTAGCACCGCCTGGCCCTGCATCGTGTGATACTTAAAACCAACAAATTCTGTATTTAATATAACTCAAAATAGAAAAACAACTGGACTAATAACAAAAATTTTTATTTCTATCCCGGTAATCTCTTAATGATAATACAGTCTTTCAATCGTTTTTTTTCAATTGATTACAGATTTCAATCGATTGATTTTGTAATCCCAAAAAACGGTTGACATGTAACCGATTGACCGTGAATCTGCAATTGATTTCAGTCGATTGATTGTATAATCCCAACGAACGATTGAACCAAAAATTTAATTGATTAACCGATTGTTTGATATGATTTATCAATCGTTATTCGTAATCGATTGAAAAATGCCCAGGTCTGATTTCAGTCGATTGATTCTGTAATCCCAATAAACGATTTACCTTTAACCGATTGACCATCAATCTACGATTGATTTCGATCGGTTGGCTTAGTAACCCCAAAAAACGATTAACCTATTACCGATTGATTTCAATCGATTGATTCTTCAATTCAATTCAATCGATTGTTCTTGTAATCCCAAAAAATGACTGATTCTTCAATCGACTAACCATAAATCTGCAATTGATTGCAATCGTTTTACATTATTGAAAAATTAATTCGACTAACCGATTGATTGATCTGATTGATCAATAGTTAAACGTAATAGATTGGAAAATGCCTAGGTCTGGTGCACTGACAATGATTTGCTGTGATCGAAACACTTTTTTTCACCTAAAAGTAAGTGTTTTTCGTAGTGAGTTGTACTTCAAAGTTTAATTCAAAAATTGTAGTTTTATATAGGTTATTAATTGGCACGAGGAAGGGCAGCCACTTGTATGGGATTGTTAAAATAAATGCTTTAAAAATTTACCATCACTTTAAATTAAAAAAAGTTAAGTTTTAGAGGTAGTTATCATCCGTTCGAGAAGTTAATAAGCTCCAAGGAAAACACAATTTTTTCCTGGCATAATATTTGCTATTTTTTTCTTTCGTAGGTAATAAGTAAATATTATTTCAAGCAATTTCCGAAAGAGAGTCGACTTCAATTTTCTCACAGACAAAAGGGTGTTTACTTTTGTCGATGATGAGGGACGACTGTGGGTTTATTGCTTAGACTGTCTGCGAAATTAAATGATTGGTTGTTTTCCTCTATGTTTACGAATCACTCGTATTGGAACTTTGCCTCGGGAAAGAGTTCATTCGGAAGCCATTCACCATTGGAAATGAAGGAGCAAAGTCCAAAATTGTCGAATTCAACTATGTTTTAATTGCGGTTAAGTGTTAAGCCTTTAAAAGTAAAAGTACCTAGCCACTTCACGCGACCCACTTTTTCCATTATTTTTCAAATATCTTGAATAGTTCATTTCGGTTCATTAGATAAAAGATGGATGTGAAAAACGTTAGCATGGCTTATCCGAACTTTGTGGCCTTCTTCTTTCGCCACGAACTTTTTAAACGATCCTCTTAGGTAATGCTTCTACTAACGTTCTTCTCTAACCCTTTTTTTGTAAGGGTCTTTTTATGTTAAATGTAGTTTTTCTCATGAAAATTTTGTGAATCCCATGTTTGGTTGAACTTATTAGGGTTATTAGTATCTTCTTTATATCTGTTGCCAAAATATCGCTAAAGACAAAATATAAATAATATTTTTAAGCCTTTTCTGTGAAATCAATGGTATCACTCTCCTATACATAATAATTATGTATATACATCAAAGAAAATAAATAATCTGACTGACCATATGTCACTGGAAATGTATTCCGGTGGAAACATATTTCAATTCTTTCTCAGTTATTAAAAACCATTACGTATTAGATACAGTTCTTCTATTGATTTACCATCTCTTTTATTAATGCCATAAACAAAAGTGGCGCTATTTAATTTAATAAATTTGATTAGGGAGCAATTAGCCCAGACATGTTGCTGTCATTAATCCAAATAAACCCCTATAGCCTAACGTTCTTCTCATAATATTACCATCTTATCGCAAGATGGAATGCCTGATAGCGTTCCTCGTCCCATGCATAACGCCTCTTACTCCTGCCACCAAATGATTTAAATTCTGATTTAGGTGATGTTCTCCGATAATTAATCGAGCTGCCACCGAAACATGTGTTTGTTATGTCTTCTCGATGTAATCGTTTTCCGATGGCATTATGACCCTCCTGTTTCTGTATTTATTGTCACTAAGGTAATTCAGGATTAAGTTAGATAATTTAATTAAAGATACCCAACTGTTACTGCTGTTTAACTAAGATGAAATGAACTGAAGTGAACTATTTTGCTATTTGCTTCAAGCAAGTCGACTGCAAATAATTTTTATAAATTAATTATGAAAGTGATAGGTCTCCACGAGACAAACCAAAAATTGTTTTGGTAGGAAGGCAAATAGGATGTGCGTAGTCAAGATGGTTTTTGAGAGAGCGGCATTTAGGAGTTTTTATACTGAACATGGTTTGTGTATGACTCGGACGACATTTCATAGAGGACGTAATGGAATATACCGTCTTGTTGCATTCTGAGTTCCGCCTCTGCTACCATGGCTTTTTGTGGGTATCGTGCGAAAAGCGCCTTAATTCGCATGCATGACATCCTTTGTACCTTCTTTAGTTGACGTTTAACGTTTACAATGTATCCCTTAGGTCACAATTACAGAACCAAATATACACCCAGGGATTTATCTTCTCTAGATATATTGGTATCAGTTCCAATGAGTGTAAGTGGTTTAAATTCCATGTCCTTTATTTTCCTAGTGAAGATTATCGTTTTTATCTTGCTCGCGTTGATGGTGATACCGTGTTCCTTATACCACCATTCATCTAACACTTGAATTGTGAATCCAGATTGTTTTGTTACCAAACATGTTGCTTAATGTTTTTCCATGTCCATTAAAGTGGTCAAAGAATTCCTTTTTGTAATCGGTTTCTCCTCTACCATTCGCACCATCTGGTGAAGAGTGAATTCTATTGATTTTCAACCTTGATAAGCATACTGCTTTACATTTACGGGGTATTTCTTCAGTATGCCGAAGCCATGATGTAGTGGTCCATTTACTAGAGTTTTGACGAGCACAAAGCTGCATGCGATTACACAGAGAAAGGACATAGCTTCCTGAAGAGCGTATCTCAATTAGAATGCTGTTCGTTTCCTCCAATATTTCCGCCATTTCTCCGTCCTATAACGAATATGTCCAATTTTAGAGATCTGGGTCTTTAGTAACCGTCTTCTGTGTATTGACTCCTGTGATATTTTTCATGTTCGAATAAAAGTCTTTCGACCACTCCCTTTTTCGCCTTTGAAGAGCTCTTTTCAGCACCACTCTTCATCTCCTTATAGTCCTCCTATCGCCTGCGGTTCATTACTTCTCACCACCAGGCAGTGAGGGCCCGATCGTGTATATCTATATATATATATATTGTTTGAGATACATTATTTTCCTATGCGCCTCTCCTTAGTTCTTAATTGCGGTTGGGTTCATTGTGAAAAATGATTAGTGTTGCGGCAATAGGGATTGCTTTACCAAAATTACATACAATTAGGTTAGCCAGATAAAATTTTCCAAAATGAGGCGGAGATTTTGAAACTTTAATTTTGGAGGATAATGCAGGAAAATATTTTTTTATGAAAAATGTACTCAGATTATCCATCAAAAGTAGGCAGTTTTTGATAATATGACTTCAACAATAATTAGAGCAAGCAAAATACTGATGAAATTGTGAAAATGTATTTAGGAAACTAAACTTAAACCCTAAATATTTTCCAGAACATTGAATAAAACTCATGCAATTGAAGTGGAGATTACACTGTAAACTGCAATTCCGGACAAGATTTTTGTAAAAAAAAGTGTACGCGGTTTTATTACAAATTAAATTTTCCTTTTAAATGAAATACACAATAAACAATGTACAAAAGAGGACAAAAGAACGCCAATTCGTTAATTATAATAAAGTTGAAACTCTGAAAGCTGCAATAATTGTCATAATTTTTTAATTGCTAGTAAAATTTTTATTTACTCTTCCCTGAAAGGAAACATCAAACAATTTTCAGGTCAATGTACCACACAAACAAAGCCGACAAATTTTTCGATTTTCTGGAAAAAAATCCCTTCTGTATTTACTCTATATTGCGCGAACCTGTAAGTAATTTATGAAAAGCAAAGGACAAACACAAACGTAAATTCTCTATTCCCAAAGCGAAAAAGTAGTCTTGATAATCATACAGAAAACAAAGCAAGCATCTATTTCAATTATTGTTACTCACAATTTGTGGAATACCATCACAAGAGCACTTGTGACCTCATATAGTTATCCTTGGGATAGTACTGATATAAAAATAAAGAAAAATATGCAATGACCCCATCTAACAGCAAAGGGAAGTAATAAAGCTTCAATTTTTACGCACCAGAAAACTGGAAAAGCAAAGGATTCTATTAGATACACCAAAGTGGGTCCTCAAGCGTGCGTGAAAAATTCATCCCCACAGTCAACTCAATCCTATGTTAGTAGCCTTTTCAAATGCCCTAATCGACACCCCTTTCCTACAGTAAACATAGTCATCATCACATCCAGATTGTACTTTGTTCACATTACCCTACGACATAAGTAATGAGAATGAATGTGACTCTTATGACTTTGCTATTCGGGAGGATTTGAGCACAGAAGCTATTTTTAATTCTGGCCGTGTTCCCAGTGAGACCTCTTTTTAAATGAATTTTACGATGATACGAGGTCAGCAAAACTTCGGGCATACAGGAATAAGAACTTTTGAAGGATTTTTTTTGTTTTAAAAATGGCATTTCTCTTTTATCCGAATAAAAGTTATTTTTTAATTGTTATCTCATATTATTTTTTCATTTGGAAGAATCAAGAAGAATACAGTGATATTTGGATTTTTCATTAAAGAAAGAGAGCAATGATTTCAATATCACTATTCAATATCAATTTTCTAGTACCTTCCTGGCATAATTACAAATCTTTTCAATTGATTTAGTATTTAGGATTTCTATTGGGTTCTCTAACAATTAAGCAGTTTAGGCCTTAATGCCCAGCTATCCAATCTCTTTGACCAGGAGATTAAAGGACTTTGATTCCATTATTAAGTATTTAGGACGTTTGTGAAATCTACCGAAGAGGTATCTTTAAAGTATACTCCACTGGTGGGGTTGCACTTGATTCACTACTGAAATCGAACTGATTAGTCTAAATAACATCTAATTCTGCACAGATAGTATCGAGGCTTGTAAAACTATACCAATGCGTTAATTTATTAAGTAAATTTGTTACCAAGGAGAAAAACTAATTATCAGTAAAGGATGTAATATTAAAAAGATAACGAAAATCGGTTAAATTGCCATCGCTGTCTGTGAGTGATGCTTGGAAGCTTTTGAATCAAAATAATACTGGATCGATCCAGGTACGAAGGTGGATTGAAAAGTTCGTAGGCCCCGTAAGAAAGAAGAAGATTTTGAAGTTACTTTTACCGCCATTATTTAGTACCGACGCTTAAACTGTCACCACGACAAGTTTCAGTTAAGTATTTTTAACTGTGTTAAAATTATTGTTATCAAAATTTTGAGGGTTCAAGAAATTGTGCATTATGGACAAATTTGAACATAGAGCAATCATCATTAAGCATCTGCATAAAAATAACTTGACGTTAAAAGAAATCTTTGAGGACATGCAAAACACTTTAGATACATGTTCTCCTGCGTATGCTACTGTGAAAAAGTGGGTCGCTGAATTTAAACGGGGACGAGAGACCATTGAAGATGATCCTCGCAGCGGTCGATCATCAACAGCTACAACCCCAGAAAATGTTGAAAAAGTGTGCGGCATGATCATGTCTGACAGACGAATAAAACTGTGAGAAATAGTAGATGTCCTTACCATCGACTATGAGCATGTACAGAATAATATTGTGACCAAATTGGGATTTTCTAAGGTGTCTGCAAGATGGGTGCCGAAGCTTTTATCAGTCGAACAAAAGCGGACTCGTTTAACACTTTTCCGGGAATGTTTAGACTTGTATGAAGCGGATTCCCAAGAGTTTTCAGATAGATTCATTACAGTGAACGAAACTTGGGTGCATCATTCCACTCCAGAATCAAAACAGCGATCCGAACAATGGACACGGTGAGGATCTCCACCACCGAAGAAAGCAAAGGTGACACTGTCAGCAAGCAAGGTGATGGCTTTTATTTTTTGGGACTGTAAAGGTGTCATCATTGTGGATTATCTTGCTAAAGGTGAAACAAAAAACTCTGAATATTATTGTATAACTGCTACGACGTTTACGTGAAGAAATCAAGAGGAAAAGGCGCGGTATGTTGACAAAAAAATTCTTTTCCACCAAGACAATGCACGTGCACACACTGGTCCAATCTTACATTGAAATTCACAATTGTGACTTTGAATTACTACCCCATCCCCTCTATTCGCAGGATTTAGTACCTTTTGGCATTCACCTATTTCCGAATTTAAAAAAAAAAAAAACATTTGGGAGGTCAAAAATTTTCAACGGATGAAGAGGTCCAATCCGCTGTAATTGCATATTTCGACAGCCTTGAAGAATCTTTTTTTTCTCTTTTTTTTTTAAATATATTTGTGTTTGTTTCCTTTGGAGGATACGAACTTTTCAATCCACCCTTGTAAGTATGATACGTCGTCATTTTTACGAATGGTTAGTTATCTAGGCAAAATTCAATAAATTTTTTTGTAAAGATGATAAAGTTGCCTAACAACCTGTTGTGGAATTTTACGCTTTTCTAACCTCAAACTACCAATATTTCAAATGCCCATCAGTATGAATACAGTCTCCATAATTTGAACAAGCTCGGAATTATTCCGTTCACATTATTGCGAGTCGACTGTACCATCAAAGTACTACCTAAGGTATCTTGTGATTTAAGTAAACATATAAATCTGTGTCTGAGTTTGTAAGATATCATCAACAGAATAAAACGATGAACAACAAAAATTATTAACTGGCATTTTTTTCCTAATTAATTTGGCTCTCCATCAAAAAATTTAAATTTAACGCCAGGAAAATGCGCAACAAGTAAATCCATGTTTCCTAAGGCAATTTAATTAAATTGCAAGAAAAAACGCGAGCAAAACACTTTATGTTCAACTCCTAGAAGCAAAAGTTTTCATCGTTTGGTAAAAAAAAGAATCTAGAAAAGCATTTAACGACAAAAAATGACAAAAGTTTTTTATTTATGAATGCCTCGGTCAGAAATTATTGGAGACTTTAGCTCAAATCGCAACATAAATAACCCGGGCACTGTCTTGAGTTAACAAACTTAAATTTCTAAAATGAAGAAAGGTTTCTGGAAACTTTGGAATTTCAAAAAAAAAGAAAAATAATAATTGAACGAATACCCTAAGGCCTGAATTAATTAACACCACTTAAGAAAAGAAAATCCCTTTCTATAAGCAAGTGACACTGGAAAAAGCGAATTTCCCTACCAGAAAGAAACGTTGTTGGCGGGGTAGTTTACGTTAACAACAGAACTCACACAACATTCATCATAATATTACGGGCACCTCCTGAACCAGAAAATAGTCTGCTCGTTAATATTGTTAATTAACAGGTTGGACGGAGTGTAAAATTGATCGTAATCGGAAAATTTATTGTCCTAATTGAACATGGTCGATACGGTCATAATGTTCGTTCATAAATCATTCCATTCCCTTAGTCAAACGGAATTGCGTTAAAAATAATTGTTCTATTATGTGATAAATGCCCGCAAAATCTATGATAAAACGCGTTAACCATGATATTTCGCTTTTATGAGTAGTTCATTTTGTGGGCCACTGTATCAGTTATGAGGCAAGATACCCCAATATAGAGAGCGTTTAATAGAATTGCATAGCCTTAGGCTATTCTCGAAAATTATATGATTCGTTTGAAAAGTTTTCATTGCATTAAGTTGAGAGCGTAATTGCAATGTGAAATTGGTTTTCCATTTTCATTGTTGAACGCTGGAAGTTATCTAAAATATTCCATTTCTGACAGACATTTGCAGAATGGAGACAGTGGTTATTGTCTATGAATTATGCATTTATCATTTTCGATAACCGGAAGCGATACAGCTCCTTAACTGCGCAGTTTTAAACATTCTACGAAATACTTGAAGGGTTTATATCATGTTTCAAATAGCTTAAGGAAAATCGTCTACTAATTGGGACAACATCCTTGGAGCACAATAGAAACAGTAATATAATAATATTCTCGAAAATTTGTGCTCATTGCTACAAAAGATATAACCTTGTCCCTACCGCCCACTAGTGGGTGATTTAAGCTTTCATGGTGGACGGTGGGGTTTTTTGTCCGTTGTTACAAATTTTGTTTTTCAATTTCATGAGTGTGATTCTTTTAAATATATGCTATTACAAATATGTATAATTAATATGCAATCTACATTTGAATTCCAAATGCAGATAATAAGTAACCGGACGCTTTTAAAAAATCACTCGTGGACGACGGAGCAACGAACCCCAACATAATACATTGCATTTAAATATTCTTGATAACCTTAAAGCCAGCTGAAATTGATTTCAAACAAAAAGTATGTGTGTGTTCTTCAATAAGAAACGAAAACAAACCGTAAAATATAATTAATATAAGGAAAACCTTGTTTTCTAGTGACCGGATCGAAAACTGACATTTTATAAAACTTATACCCTCATTTTTGAATGTAATTTGACCAATGTTCTCAATGAGCAGGACATCGGCAAGGCAGTGAAATGTTTTTATGGTATTATTCGTATCGTATATTATCCCTTTTTTGTTTTAAAATTTACTGAAATGTAAACTAAATAGTTTTTTTTTTGCAAAAAGAAAACAATGCCATTTTAATCCTGGCATAATTTTTCAGAAAAAGATCACCAAGATCTTAAAAGTTTTTGGCTAGAATTGCGCGTATCATATATAATGAAGCCCACCAGAGCAGACAGATCCAAAATATTGTAACCATCTCCATTAACACACTATCGGCGGGTAACACCATGAGCTTGACTCACAACCAAATTCCCATTCCAAAAAAAAATTTTCGTGCTCCGCAGAACGTACTCGCATGGTAAAACTGCATGGGTCCCCTAAACCAATCGCAGAACAATAGTGAAGTCATGATGTGTACATACAGTGGCAAAACCTAAACCTTAGAAGGTTTTGGTTGAGGACGTGTAAGTATCTCCGTTTGTAGTGGAGGCGCACGAGCAGCACTAAAACAAAATGGACCAGCTCGAATAGGATCTCAACGGTTAAGGAAGTTAACCGCGATAGTTACGTTTCGTGACCAATTAATGGTATATTTGTTATTCGAGCAGATAGACCTTTGCGTGGGATACAAGTCCATTAACCTTTCAAAAGTAAACCAGTCAAAGTGGCTGTGTGTGTTTGTTTGTGGGCACTGATGGATGCCATAGTGGTTTGTGGGTGCTTGGAGCTCTATTGGCTTGTGGGTTACTCGAAGCTTTAGCTAAGATCAAAGTCCTGAAATTCTGGAAGTGAAAACGGTCACTTCCGGAAAGGAAGCGCCCAGTAAAAGGAGATTTCACGCAATATTAGGCAGCTCCCCGTAAAAGCTATTCGAACTGGAGACTTCTATGTAAGTTCTTCTCTGTTATGCTTTTTTAGGTTTCTCTCTGGATGTGAAATAAGCGGGAAAGCTTGGATAAGTTTTGTGTGGAGTAAGTACGAACACACCTTTGGCTTTCTTAATTATCGAAATTTTTAGTGGCGATTTGGGGAGAGTATTGAAAATAGAATTTGTATTATAAGAAGGTATCATTTTTCAAATTTATGTCTTGCGTCCCGTGTAGTTCGATTTTTAAAATAAAATTGCACCAGCCCAAAGGAAATCGATTAATCTTATCTTTTGGATGGGGCTTCCACAGTCAGCGTAATAGCCTACAGGAACGATCACAATAAAATTTAACCTCATTGCATCCTAACCTATATTTTTTGACAAACAAATTTGTTACCATCTTTTTATACAAAATTCCTCAGTACGTGTCCTGACGGGAATCTGTTTCCGGTGGGGCGACTAAGTATAGTATTAAGTTTACATAATTCTTAATTACCTTCTTTAATTATCAGTTGATTCTAAATTAATTGGTAGTTAGCACTTCTTTCTGAATTCTATATTAAATTTCCTTTTTGGCTAGTTCTAAGATTATTTTAATGTATACCCGTTTTCGATGTTCTAAGTCTAGATTTTTCTTTCAGCTAGTGTTAAGATATATTCGGTTTGGTAATCGAATATATTGTACGCCTGGGTTTCTTTTCCAAATACTCATAAAATACAAGTGGTAAACATACTAATTAATATCCAAACGCACAACTGTTCCCAGACAAATAAATATCCATTGTTTCAGGGTAAAAAAAGGAATATACAATAAATTCGTTTGCTTTACACAGTTTTCGTACGTTACGTATCTGCTGTGTAAAAAATGGCTTAGCCGTACATAGTATTATCTCTTTCCGAAACCAATGCCATCGTAAATAAAAAATGAAAACAAAAATCGATATAAATCCGAATACATTTCAATTTTACGGACGTAATATCCATTTATTCAAAGAATTTACCAATAAAATATCAAAGGCGTAAATGCCTTAAAAAATATGCCCCACCAAGCAATAATTATCCACTCTTTAGGGTTTTCATGTAATCTCCACCCATCATGATATCCTTATTTCTCCATCTTTTGCAGATGTTCCCATGCAGATAATTTTCAAAGATAAAATT
>QYTT01079860.1:0-13810 GCA_006980735.1 Dasypogon diadema | reverse complement strand
TTCACTGCAATGTATAAAATATTTCTTATCTTGTGAACATTCCTATATTTGAATTGAAACGATGCTGGAAAGAGTTAAGTTCTTGGCGTCGCCGTACTCCTCCTCAGATTTGACCACTTTCACTACTCGTAACTCTACTAACAGTCTATTCACTATTTTAAATCTTATTTGTTTTTTGTAAACAGGAAAACGTAAAACAATGTGATTGACATAAATTCCGTAACTATTTCCGACTGAGCCATAAAAAAATTGCTTAAAATTAACATATATAATGCAGTGCTAAGTATAGTGAAACTTTCACAAAGGCGAGAATCTCAGCGCACTCTTTAATCCAAAAGTTCAAGTTCAAGTGCATATTAATCGAATTAAAACATTAAGTGGAAGTTTCCAGCGAAGGTACCTGCTTTGACGTCAACGAGTTGAACGGCAAACGAGTTCCACACTGCTTTTGCTCAAGCAAAGTACACGGCTAAAATTGCTTTGTATACATACCTGTTTAATGTAAATTAAAAATTCTAGAAGAAGGTGACTAGAGGCTTTAAGTACTGTTGGGTTTGTATGACGTCAAAGAAAAATTCATTCGTCTGCTTTACTTTCAAAACACGAAGTGCGTTAACCTTAAAATTTTTATTTTTATCAATGGGAAAATTCCGTAAAGTTAAAAAATCTACATTGGAAATAATAGTATACCTAAAAGAAATTCAATTACAAAAATTTCGAGCAGAAATTGTATACGTAATTATTTAATTAGAATTTCGCTATTGCACCGGACATCGTGAAAGAAAAGGTAAAAATAATTGAGTCCCATTTAGGACGTACAAAAACCCATTTCAACATTTCGAAATCGACAGTGACCCAAAATAAATCTGGAGGATTTCCTGCAAAAAAATTCCTGAGGTTTAAATAAAAGTAATAATATCGCGTGCAGTTAAAATAAAACAAATGAGCGAAGTTACT
Organism: Dasypogon diadema; assembly: GCA_006980735.1. NCBI lineage: Eukaryota > Metazoa > Arthropoda > Insecta > Diptera > Asilidae > Dasypogon > Dasypogon diadema. Next base: position 12,853 of record QYTT01079860.1, on the reverse strand, counting down.
ATGATCACACACAAAAACGAAAAACAATAAAATAAGCCTAATTCAACCTACGCAATTGACATAAACGACTTAAAATAAAAGAAACAAATTAACTTTGTGAAATTTAATTAAACCATATTTTACCATCTAATACTTGGTTGGTTCTCCGTTCTTCTTGATAACCTCAAAAATCCTTCTTAAATTTAATTTATGTTTCCAATCATAGCGCGGAAGCGGACAATTGTCGTTAGGGGACGCATGGAAACAAATTACAACATAGGAATTTTTGTATCTTGACACAATAACGCGGGCGCGGATGATGGGCTGTAAAATTCACGAATATTTTTAACAGCTATCTGACTTTGTCTGAATTTCTATCTTACTCGAAGAGAACTATTGTGTTAACGTTACCTAAAATTACTTCCACGAGAGGCCCAAAGTCGCGGTGATATTTGCCTGAAATACGTTGCAACGAATAACATGATAGCCGACATCATGACGAAAGCCTTAGCGAAAAACAAGCACGATACCTGCGTTGAATTACTTGGATTAAAACGATGAAAAGCATTCCTGGGAGTGTTGGAACGAATTTAAAAGTTGCGCCCGTTGATCAACAAATCAGAAATTGCTGCCAACTTTGCACTAGGTTATGTCGACATTTTTGTTTTTCCCTAACCTACTTCCCTAACCCTCTTCCTCTCTAACACTTCTTAGATTAAGCAGCCATCGATGTAGGACATCGCCGAATAAAAAAGTGTATCGAAGTAAGTTAGTTCTTTTACTTTTGAATAACCCAAACACTGAGATTTTAGGCCAATAAGCGAAGCCCCTTTTTCTCTTTATCTAAGATTCTTTTGCGACTTATTTATTTTGACTCTCGAGATGATGAAGCACTTAGAGACAAATGAGTCGTTCTTTGGGACCTCTCATAGATTGCATAGATTGGAGGCTGTTATACGAGCGTAGAGGTCTAGATAATAATTGCCTCACCGTGATAACAATCTTCGATTTCTCAAAGGCCTTTACAGTGTTCAGAATGATAAGCTGAGAGCTAGACTGTGATTCGATCATTCTCGTAAAATAGATCACAACAAATAAAGGATTGAAGTGTAATTCACTATCAAGTGCGTTCCTCAGGGTTCCATTCACAACGGTCTTTCTGTTGTGATCGGTCCACTTGTATAAAATATCATATCAAAACGCTTCAAAAACATGATCTCCAAAAAAATGCATATAACTATCGTGTTTTGGTTAACTTATGAAGAAGTTGAATATGAAAAACCCTTTTTTCATTTGTGGCAAAAAGTGTTGTCACAAAGTCCTCCTTTTTCTTCAATTTTATCCCGCCCGCTGAATGATTTTTATTGGAAACCATTATTCAAAATCCACACCTATAAAAATGTAGCAATTGCTCTTTTAGTTTCTTAAATAGGACCCTAATAATTCCCCTTCGAATTCGTCTCATAAAACTGCTCCTTACTAAATTTGAGAGCTATATGTTGTTCCCTATTTGAATTATGCCCAATAATCCAAAAATTCAATATGGCGACCTATTGAAGGACTGGGGGATTCGCCCCATTTTCAAACTCAGATCTACAAATTTTCTGAAACAACATGTCAGCCATGTTGTTTCTTACTTTTGTATGGCATTTCCGCCTGACACTTCTCTCTCTCTTCGACTGCCTGTCATCGCCATCACACGTATATATAGTTTGTATCAAGTAAACCGTTTTTATTTTATTGCCAACAAATTAGAAACCTCAACACCATAAACACTCAATGACCTTAAAACCAACATCATTCGCGTCACTGGTGAAATAAACGCTGATTTATGTAGAGAAGTGATCAAAAGTTGGTGTTCCAGAATTGAATTTTTAAGAAAATCCAGAGGCGGTAATTTACATGAAATTATTTTTAAATAAAAACGTCATGAACTAATATTTAAAATAAAAAAGATTTTATACTGTTTTGTTTCTATTTCAAACTTTTTTTCATTTTCGACGAAACCTGCTCTCACGCTATTTCCAATTTAGTCTTCTTAATGTGGTACCTCACAGACACCTGTGTTTTTACACACTTGGCACTAATCTCAACATAAAATCTTTACTCTCATTCATATTCAACTTGCAAACACTTCGGTTGCCAAAAGTCAACCGATATCTTTTAAATATCATCGACATAGAGGTCCCTTACTGATTATCACTAGGTGTCTACAAACCAGGGGGGTTATTTCCTATTACAATATTGTAAGAAATTTTATTCGAAAACTCAAAAAGCAATTCTCTATCACAAAAATGTTTAAAATTCAATTCGAAACTGTAACAATATTGTGACATTTGCGTTCGAAAGCTGGTAGGTTGTCGAACAATGGGAAAAAGGTGAAGAATACTGGAAGAAATTCAATAAAATTTATTTAGTAAATATATTTATCTTCATAAAATTGATTCTAGGCCAAGCCGAGAACTTTGGAACAATTTGATGAAATGATGACATATATGGAGAGTCATCCAAATCTCGCGAAGGGATATGTAAATACCAACAATGCTAGCGAAAAATGTAAAGAACAGTGGAGTGAATTAGCAAGAAAGTTGAACGCTATTGATCCTCCGATAAGAGGAAGTGAAGGGTGGAAAAAGATATATGTTTTTATTTAAATACTTGTACAAAATTATATCAACAATGTTTTATCAAGGTATGGGCAGACTATAAGCAAGATATAAAAAAAAAAATTGTGAAGACATAAAATTAGTGTGTTCAAAACTGGAGGTGATCTATCCGAAAAAATTGCGAAATAAATTTTCCAGGTAGTGCCTTTCTTCACTATCACTACTATTTAAATAATGAATATATTGTCACGATTTAAACTATTATTTTGATTAAATATTTGTATCTTCAACATTTACAAAAAAATTTTAATCATTAACTAATTCTTGACACTTGTGTGACAGCAAACTTTTGTAAAATTGTAGTAGAATTTTTGTCTGTAGCAGAACAAAACGATATTGTTATAAAGAATAGCAACTTACGATAATTTCGAACCACAGTTTAGATTCGACCGCATTTTAGTTTCGTAATAGAGAATAACCCCCAGCACATCACTGTATACACAATGTAGCTTGCCTCATTAGAATACCATTGCACATCAGCCCCTCAGTATGACGCTTGTCTAAAACTTCAAAGATGAAATGTGCGGATCTCTTTTTCAAATTAATCTATAAATGAAACTTGTTTGTATCAGGTCCTTTATAAAAATTTTATTACGCCCAAAGTACTACTCAATTTTACTAACTATGTACATATATAGTATTGCATATAAAAATAGTATGGTCATTTTTATTTATCTTCATAAATATCATATGTTTTAGAAAAAATGTAAATAACATTTATTTGAATTTGCCTTAATTAAAAAAATATAATTTTTAAGTCTTCAAATAACGGCACTTCGATGTACTCATTCCTGAGGTAATTTTGGACTATCTTGTGGGATATATTCCGAAGTTTTAAATACATGCGGTTTAACGAATTGGCCATCTTTCAAATTCGTACTTGTTGCCGATTTATTTTTACCAAAAAATGGCTTCAATAGACCCTTTAAAGTATGATCTGGAATTCGCAATTCTGTTTCGGCAACTGAAACAGACTTTTCCAGTATTGAAAGGTTTTTCTCTACGGTTGCCAAAAATCCTTCCAAACTATCTATGCGCTTACACAGATTGTCGAATTCATCTTTAAAATCAACTATTTGTGGAATATTGCTGTGAATAGCTACGTTTGTGTCATACTTTACCTAGAAAATAAAAATTTAAAAACAAATTACCCGTAGATTTTAGAACTTACCGTTGATAAAAGTGACTCGAACTCTTCCAATCTTGCAAGCATTTCCTCAATACTTACGCATAGAGGATTTATCTAAAATAATAAGATTTAAAATTAACGGAATTTTAATTTCTTGGAATAAAACATATCAAATTACATGTCTTATTTTTCTATTTGTGTTTTTGTCTTCTTCTGAATTTGGACGAACAGTTATTTTATTATCAGTCAAGTAGTGAAAATCTAAAGAATTATACAATACTAACTGCGACATCGTTCGCTTGTGTTCTGGATATAGGTATGCACCATACTTTTTTCATAGGTATTTTTTGTATTGTTTTAACTACTTTATTATTTTCTAGTGGCAAAATATATTGGCTTTCTGGAGTTGCAAACTCTCGAGAAATCGTTATATAGTTAACCGTGCGAAAAACATGTTTTTCTCAAATCGATTTCCACGGTTTGGAAGTTGGTCAGCGCAAATTGGAACCTCTTGAAAGCAAGTGGTAGTAGATACGTCAGGATTTAGAGATTCGTTTACTATCCGTTAGGTGTCTGGCTGCAGATCCGATTAGTATTGTTGCTTCGATGATATTGCTCCGCAAATCTTTTAGCAATAGTATTTTAACACAACTACTATGAGTGTAATTTATTATGCACTACTCGTATTGGAAAAGACTTGTGCAATCTCACAAATTAGATGAATTTAAATTGCGTAGTAGAGTAATTGAGGTACCAGTCTTTTATTTTAGATCAGGGTTAATGAATTTACGAAGTGAACAATGCCCCCGATATTGTTGTGACGGATCAATGGATTTGCTATGTTTAATCCTTTCACGGCGAGCATTTTGTCCGCCGAAATGCTTCCTCTGAACGAAACACCGCTCCTTCTCTTCGATGCCTTCCACACCCCCATCTTTCCTTCTTTCTTCGATTATGGCAGTTCATCTTCCGAACCCTTACCAACCTCATCACAATGCCAACCAGCAAGCATGCCGGCTACCATACGCCCCTCCGGTGTGTCTCAGGGTTGGTCCAGACACTCGGAGCGACAGGGTCGGACGGTCACACTCGGTCTTAAGCATGGAGCCGTGGAGTCGGAGAAAGGCTCTCGCGCCTTCTGAAGAGTCTTATGGCCTGACTCAGTCTAGAACATTAGGTTCGCCTGAACGGACAGCTCTTTGATATTTCCAGAAGCACCAACAACACGTGGTCCCATAACAATTTACAAAGTTCCGTTCAATCCAAACATACAAATTTCATACAATATTCACTTTAAGATATTTAACAACGTAAATTAACGTTCTAATTCTCAATTATCAAAAAGCTTTACTTCCTTACAAAATAATTTTGGGCACTTACCAAGTCTCATCGGAGGCAGCCTGATTTAAGGATATATACATCACATACTCTCCATTTTATCTACTACATACATATATACATATGATATACATATAGGGTATATTAATTATGATCCAACATTTGTAACGCATAGAACCAATAATGCTAGGGCAGAATGAATTATATACATATACATGTATGCTCAGAATGTGAAAGCAAATTGATTTAAGCATGTCCGTCTGTGTACACAATAACTCGAGAACGAATTGAGCTAGAAGGCTGAAATTTGGTATATATTACCTTCAGAAAATTTGTAGATTTAAGTTCGAAAATGGGCCAAATCCCTCCTTCAATAGGCCGCCATATTCAATTTTTCAATTATTGGGTATAATTCAAATGGGGAACAACGTATAGCTCTCAAATTTAGTAAGTAGCAGTTTTATGAGACGCTTAACAAATAAAATTGAAAATCGCTCATATTCCACCACTCCTTGGTCGGGCCGCCATATTGGATTTTTGGATATAATTCGAAGGGGAAGCAACCTATCACTTTGTAATTTTGTATACATGTGTTTTATGGGACTCCAAGTCGGGAAAACGAAAATAGTTCACATACCCCCACTCCTTGGTTTAGCCGGCATATTGAATTTTTGGATTATTGGACATAATTCGAAAGGGGAGCAACCAATCACTTTAAAAGCTTGTACAGATGAATTTTATGAGATTCCAAGTCAAAAGAATAAAAATAAGCCATGTAGCATGAGTAATAGCAAAATTAGCCGCATTGAGTTTAATAAAAGCTATTCAAAATTTTATGAATGCTATACACAATTTTTTTTGATTTCCGCCAAAGGAGTAATAGAATTATTATATTATATTATTATAGTTGAAAGCTTAAAGCTGATAATTAAAAGCAGTTGTAGTTTTCTCAATATCTAAATTAATACTTGAGATGATAGCTACATACGCCCAATTCTGCCCATTTTTCGGCTTTTGAGACCTCTTCCTCTCCGAAGTGAGGAATTCCGCCACTTTTGAAAACGAAACGGAATCATGTTCCATGGGAATTTCAGTTGGCAAAAGTTACCTCAAATTGATCTGAACTGTGTTGCGTGAGGTTACCTGAAGTTGAGACAGAGCAACCCAGTTCACAATTTCTTGCTGTACGCCGAGGGAACTTGAAATTTAACAAGCATTTATCAAAGTTATATTGAAACAAAGAGGTAGCAGTTTCTCAGAAAGAGGTTATCTGCCAAATTCCCAGCATTAAAGAAATATAGAAATTTTCCATGCCAAAAATTTCTTCTTCTTCTTGGGTACTCTGAAGTGCTATTTATTTTTATCATCATAAATTCTCCCATATAAGTTTTACAAAATTTATGCCTCCATATAAAAAGTATGCTTGCATTTAAACAATAAAAGGCAAGATTGTTAAATACCTTAATGAGTGTCTATAATTTGATGGATTAACAATAAGGGTGCTTGCACAACGGAGCATGGATGGTCTCTGGTAGCTGGATTGACTACGTTGTTGTTATTGTTTGTGCTGGAAATACAGAAACAATTGCACGGATCAAACAGCTGCCACCAACCATCCATCTTCCGTTGTGCAAGCATCCTAAGCCCAGTAATGCCACCGAGATTTAACCATACCATCAGGTCGAAACATTCCTGAATTTGTCTAATCCTCTAGCAATTTTATTTTCGATACTTTTAATTTGCGGATTTCTATGTAGGTACTATTTACACCTCCAGCTTCTTAAAAGAAGAAATTTCCTTATCAGCTACGCTTCATGTGCATTCATGATTTAATTCTCGCTGCTCGGAGATTTCTCTTTTCATATTTGAAGTGGTCTCCTGGTTTCCTGAGGTGTATTTGAGTCGATTAAGGAAATTAAAAACCCCTGGATCAGCTGAAGTCGAGGATCTGAGCAGAAATTCTGCGGAAACCATAAATTCTATAATTGCCCGATAGTTACTTCCCAACCACTATTTGCACCAAACACACAGAGTTAGCACCCGCAAATAAAATTAAACTTTAGCCAACTTTCCCGTACCCAAAATTTTAAAATTTGGAGCCGTAACTATGGAACTGAAAATTAAAATTCTGAGTTGTCAGGTCTTCATAACCAAGAAATACGGCTATTAACCTGTGTTATTAAATACAACTTTTACCTCTTTAGATATATCCGCACTTTTCAAGTATTGTGTATATGCATAAGCGGTTTCTTCAATCGCATCCATGCTTCCCAGCAGTCCTTCTCATATCAAAATAAATAAAAACTTATCTGCTTATCGTATTTCATTGAACCCAGTGGGGTTTGTTTTTCATATTTCGCGCAGAAACGTCTTGGAAACGTAAATTTCGCGCACTTAAATGTCAAATAAATGGCGATTGCACATTCAGGAAGTGGGAGTCGTGTGGCTTGATTCGCCCAGGCAGGACGTATATCCTATCTGCGACTCCACGTTTTTAATTTGTACAGTTCGTGCGCGAATTGCAATTACATAATTAAAATTTATTAATTACGATTCTAATCATACGGTGTTCTTATTTCGGCTTTTTTGTGTGTCTCGCCGGAATAAGTTCTCTCAATAGTTAATTCTAAGGCGGGCCAAGGTAGCGTCTCTAACTGTTTCTGTGTAACGGGACTTTTGCTGTGCACTAGTCTCTTTAAAAGACAAAGCATTCAGGAAGTGCCGCACTTACGAGCGGATCAAACGAATTTCTCTGGTTGCAAACTTGCAAATGCTAGTTCACTTTCAAGTTAAATATAATTTTTTCTTTGCAATAATTACTAAAAAGCACGTTTTGCTGTAAAGCCAATACGGCACTGCGCATTTTTCATTCAATTGCAACTGGATCACAACGTTTGTATTTCATTTTCTACGGTCGCTGCCTGCTACGCAGTACGATGCTACGTTTCATTTGTTACCAACGCACCCACGTTACATTCGCAGAGCCGCAGGTACCAAGCCGCAAGTACCAGGTATCAAATTCAAGTTTCAAACCTTCGATCATACAGTAAAGGATGGGGCGCGTTTTATACAAATTTTCTATATAATTTTCTTTCAGGATTATTTCTAATTAGCAAATTTTTTAATATTTTAACATAATATAATTTGACATAATTCAAAGAAACTGCAATAAAGTGAACCCTGAAAGTGCAAGTGAAATTCAACATTATTTTCATGATGCGGAACTACGTGAAAAGTGCGACACTAGCGAAGAAACGAAATCGCTATTAGTTCGTAGTAAACACCGAACAGACCTAAAGATTATTCGTGTGGAGTAAAATTCGACATACGTTGAGCACTGTCTGATGATTATTCCAACTCCAAAATCAACATTCGTGTAAATTGTCAACGTCAGCCGGAGTAAATAGGGGATTCGCATGCGTAAAGTTGTGTTAAGCACCTCCATGGGGAGAGATTTACCTCCTAATTTCAACGTAAGCAAAGAAGATATCTTTTAACCTGCGACATATGGGAAGTAATTTCGAAAAAGCAAATAGTTTCGCATTCGGTTAAACTCCGATTGGACCCGGAGTAAGGTTTCAAGTGATGTGGGTTTTCATCGAAAATTTAATTCACAAATTGATATATTTTTAGGAATAGTCATGACTGAAGCGAGATACGAACGCCTGAATTCGACTAGAGATTCCGTTGGTGTGAACGAGGAAGAGATTGAATTAGAGAATGAAGTAAGGGTGGAAAGCAACATGAAGAAGCCCGCTCAATCCAAAATATTGCACTTAGCAATTGGAACCCTTGGTTTGATTTTGCTGTACCTTTCACTTTCCATATGCTTGACCTTCTATCAGGGATGGCTGCTAAAAGTTATTGAACTTTACGTTACACAACTCCAGAATATGACAACTGTTTCTATTGCAGGAACTGAAATTTCCCCTATCCATTGTTCTCTATCACCTTATCATTAAATTTATGTTATCGGCGATTGTCCGAGGAATTTACAGACTGGCAACCGGCAAGCCAAGAGTTGTACTGGATTGGAGGAATTCAGTTAAGAAAATGGCACCAACTGGCTTTGCAAGTGGAATTGACATCGGGTTCTCGAATTGGGGTCTAGAATTGGTGAAGATATCACTTTACACTATGACGAAGTCCACTACAATAATCTTCATACTTTTTTTCGCAATTTTACTAGGCCTCGAAAGAAAGGTATCCTTGGAACTGGAAGTTTTTCTTTAATAATGTATTCCTTTTGCAGAGTTGGTCTCTTGTTCTGATAGTTGTGATGATCTCAGGAGGTCTCTTTATGTTTACTTATAAGTCGACCCAATTCGATACGTTTGGCTTTATATTTTTGCTGTTTGCTTCATTTACTAGTGGCATCAGATGGAGCTTTGCACAGTTAATTATGCAGAAATCGAAGCTAGGTTTACACAACCCTGTAGATATGATTTACTATATGCAACCTTGGATGATATTGTCTATTTTGCCATTTACGTTTGCATTTGAAGGTAAGTGATAAATTGAAATGATTGGAAAGGAAGTTTTTTAAGTAATACTATATGGCCTTCGTCAAGCATGGCTAGAAAATATATATATATTTTTTATATATGTATTTTATTTTTAAATTTTTGTCGTAATAGATTACAGAATTAACATATTATAACTTTCAAAAAGTCTCCTGTTCAAAACCAAAAGAAAAGTTATGTGTGCCTAACCCACACGGTTGAAGTGAAACAGGTTCCGTTGAGGTCTTTTGCAATCATAACTATTTCAAACTAATTTTATTCTTGATAAAAACAGTTTAAAACCATTTAAAAATTATTATTGGATAAATGACTTTTGTATCACCTTTACCAGGACCGGGACGTATGTTTTTATAAAATTGGACATCTATAAATGATTTTAAAAAATCGTAGCTTAAGTAAGATACATCATAAGAACAGGGTTTTTTCTCGCTGCTTTGCAAACTTCTAATATATTCGGCAGGAACGTTAATATTTTTATTTTTTAAGGCTCACTCTATAGTAGAGTGGACGCAATCTGCCTCCATTTACGTATGTTTCGAGAAATTTTTGCTCTATTGTTAATTTGTACTTAATCGCCGTATTTAATAAAAGCATTAGACATAATGCAGTTACGAATTTGACCCATCGCTGTAGAAAACAATCTTTATAAGGTCTTCGGTTCTGATATTCCGTATTAATTTCTCTTCAATTAAATTTACCCATATAATTGCAAATTCTTCAGCATTTACTCCTTCTATCTCGTGCTATAAATAGCAATAACCATTTTTATCAATTAAGTTCAAAAAAGCAAGATTATGAATTTGTAGCTTAGTCCTGTAGTACAATCTACGGATTTGGGACTTTGGAGCCATCAAGACCGCCTGCAGATCGACCGTAAATACAAATTTCTCTTCCTCTTTGTCTTTGACTCTTTCATTTCTAGCTCCTTCCTTCTTTACTTGATGCAATGTATATTCTTCCTCGGATGATTGACCAACCCTATAACGTGCGCATTTCTCACACTGATCTTTCTTGGGAGTAAATAAGCTCAGATTTACAACATCAAACGTATTTTCTTCGCTTTTTAGATTTAGTTGGTAAGTAATTAGAAGTATCTGAATCACTATTGAAGTCATAAGGAACCAAAACCCGAACAGATTTATCATTTATTGGGGCTGCAACAGGGACTATTAGGCCTAAGAAACTATAGCTTTTATTGTTGTTAATTTAGACCCTTGGGTCATTTTCTTTTTCTTCTGTGTTAAGCGGTTGTACCATATCCGTTATTTTCTTATCTCTGTAATGTCGCTATATGAAAAAAACATGCAAAATTATGAAATATTTTATATTACACAACGAAATTAGGAATATAATATGTACATATTTGAAAATAAGCAATAAGGAAACAAACACAATGCGACTAAAGTGCGTAAAAATTGTTTTCTTCAATATACAAAAATATTTAATTACAAAATTAAGAGTTTTAATAGAAAGTACTACGTACCTACTTGAAATGTAGTTTTAAACTGAAAAAGAAGTGATAACTCCACAGTTTCTACTTGTTTTCTGTACAGCTAAAGAATAACAATCAATTCCATTAAACTATAGTAAATAGTTTAATTGGTACTATCGATATTTCCTACTTTGTAGTAGAAGTAAATGTATATTTTCTGCAATTACCTAAAAACATTTTTATTTACTTCTTAACTGTGATGAGAGTTCTGCTCATCATGGCAGAAGCCAGTGCGTGTGAGTGGACTTAGCATATTTTCCATTCGATGTACAATGATATGCACTTAGCACTTTTTCGTTTCACTCATTCTCAAAGGTGTAAGTCGTTAAACGGGACTTTATTAAGTATTCGGCCTCTTATTCTCTTTCGAATGGTATCAACATGTGATACTATGACAAAAAACCGGCCAAGTGTGAGACGGATTCGCGCACGAAGGGTTCCGTACCATTATCTATAAAAACGGCAAAAAAATCATGTCTGTTGTATGGGAGCTCCACTTAAATATTTATTTTTTCGAATAATGGAATAGTGAATAATTTCGTCCATCGAATAATTGAATAATTTCAGCCATCGAATAATATATCGTAAATCCAATAATGAATAATTTTTTACTTTTTTTAAAGGAGTGATAGCAATAAAACAAATTTCCTTAACTTCTTTTTTATTTAATGGAGAAAATAACAAAACAAACAAGAGTTCAATATTATTTAGAACAAAAAAATCATATATACAGCTCTGAAAATGAAAGGAACTAAAAAATCACATTAACATTTATGCGTTTGTAGTAATTATGTAACATAAATAAAAATCACTTTATATGTTTATGTTTCCATTTAAAAACAAGTTTTTTTACCATTTGACCTGACAGCAAGTTCCTCCTGACCGCTGAATTTTACAACACCCAGCTGATGCACATATATGTTTGCTCTCTTCAGTCTTCTTGAAGATTTCTTTGAAATTAATCTTCTCCTTTTTACTTACTGCTCTTATGTAGGCTGGGCTTTACCAACACTAAGCCGTAAGAAGCTTACTATATTCATCCTTGTCATTTTGGAGACAACTATTAATGTCTTTTCTTATTATTATTTCTTCTTGGTATCGCACTTAAACTATGACGGGTGTGTGTCCTGGGTGTTCGAAACGTCAACCCGCGACCACAACATCGTCCTTCGATAAAAAGTTCACTAATATTAAAAGCCAAATATAAAGTTAACATTTTATTCCTTTAACACTTATTCACTTTAACTCTAACGAATCCATCGCTCTCCCTGCGCAGTCACCTGGAAATAGAAAATTAGGGACGGATGAGTATAACAATAAATACTCAGTGGGTGGATACGCCCACACATACACTCATTCCGCCCTTGGCGTTCGGCCTCCTCCCTGTGTTCGCAACATATGCTTCGGGCGACACACGCCTCATACGCCATTTGACCATGCGGTTTAACCTTCCCGAATACAAGGGGTAACACATACCACCGACTAATCCAACGGACGACAAACGTCCCTGAGGAGACTGCGGCCCAGACGAGGGGAGACACTTCAACCCTCACCACAGTTTCCACTCACAAGGGGCGCTTTCTAATATTCATCAATGGTTGTGCTTTACACAAATGAAATACACCATGGTTCATTGAATACATGAATTTTGTTTAAATTCACCATTGTATCATGGTGAATATTGCATATGGCCAGCGAAAACCTTGTTCTGATATATCTACAAAGT
>QYTT01079851.1:0-14433 GCA_006980735.1 Dasypogon diadema | reverse complement strand
AAGGATACAGTGGGTACCGGACAGACACCGTACATACAAACAACGCTAATAAAAGCCTGTAATAATCAGAAACCATTGGATATTTAAACAATTAAGTAATAGAATCCACGCCAATCAGTAAATTCGGTTGTAGAAAAAATAACCGATTTTTTATAACCCCTTAGTGGGCCGATTGCAGAGTATGCCATATATGTAGATTTCTGGCGGAGCATTTGATGAGACATGTTATTGTTATGCATTTCTTGAAATGTAAACAGAAACCAACTGTACAAATGTTCCACAATATTCTTTCAGTTTTTAACGTGTTTCATCTGTGATGTGATTTCCTTAGATCCTTACATCAACAGAAGAATAAACTATCGAAACCGTAGAACAAAATACATTCAGTTTGTAATTTATTTAAAAAGAAAAAAAAAAGTTATTTCGTGTTATCATTTGAGAAGCTCAATCGATTTTGAAGAAACATCCACCAAAATGCTTCTAGTAAAAGTAGGTTTCGATTTCAGCGTTTAACCTCTTCACCAGAAGCAGGGAATGAAGTCGAAACGCCCTTTTACTGGAGGCATTTTGGTTTTTTTTTCTAAAAGCATTTTGGTAGCTGTTTTGAAGGAAAATCTCAAAAAACCCGTTTTCACCCGCAAACGGGAGGACTAGAACACTCCTCCCCCAACGCCCCTCGTAGGCACTGGTAAAAGTTACGCCCCAATTATTTTTCGAAATTCTACAATATAGGTAAGTTTCACGACGATTTGCAACCCTTACGCTTCCTGGTAGGGTGCCCTAGTAATCGGACACACACCAGAAACCGAATACAACTTAGACAAAAATCGGTTTAAATGAAGTTTGAACGTGAGAACTAGTGCATTTACCCTATTGATATGGCTAAAAAAATTAACAATGCTTGTGATAGTTTTTTTGCTATATCCCCTGAAATTTTGTTATGTTCGAGATCTTGCATTATCATGGGGCAGGATGGGTCCACATTGATTGATAAATGCAGATTGTTTTTTACGGAGTTTGTGGTACGTAAGCTCTATTTCGGAACAGTAACATTCAGCATCAATGGCTTCTCGTAGTTGAAAGAAGGAATAACGAATTACGTCCTCAGCATAACCTTCTGTGGGTGTAAGGACGTTTAGGGATAGGGATATGTTTTAGGGCATGTATTAAGTCAATTTCCACTTTCTTTTCTGTTAGTCAAGAAGATCCATTTTTTATCGGAGGTAAAGATCCTTTTCAATGAGTGATAAATTCTGTTTCTTAAGGTTATATGCAATACGAAAAAGGTAGCTGCTCACTAAAAGCTCTGCCTACCCTGTATTTATTGTTGTATTCAGAGCAAAAGCAGCAACACCAACGTCATCAGCAAAACTATCAGGAACACTTTTTACATGTACCCACGAAGTATCCCACTCTAAAACGAAACTATTTTTTTGCATATTATTAATATAATATATTAATTTTAATATTAATTTTGTAAATTGATACGACACGTTATTAAAGCTCTTAATTAGCTCGAAGTTATTGTTTACTCGATTCTCGTCTTATTCTCTTTATAGTGTAGTGGGGATACTTGATTGATGTCCAGATATCACCCCCACTTTTAAAACTTAATAGACTGGTTCTACTGAAGCTCAAAATTTTTTGTTTTCGTTAAAAATTAGCTCATAGCTATAGGCAAAAAAGTCTTTTTTCGATAAAGTGGGGGCGCCCAGCTTTACGGGCGTGATCTTTTCACCACTCAACACCCTTGCGTTTGTTTACGATTATAGGAAACTGTAATGAATGAAATAATTTTTGAACTCTATTCTATTGATTATTTTATTTTTTATATCTTAACACGTTGACGCGCACTTAAAAAAAAACTTTCCATTTGTATATACACAGAAAGCTCAAGGGCTATAGCCAAAACCTTCGAAACCATATAGAAGAATAAGAAGAGCAAGAACATCTTTTTAATGAACACTTCAATATAGCAGTACATGGGCTGACGAAATATTTAAACCCAATTTCGCCTATCCTAAAGCATTCATAAAAAAGAGTTCAATGTTCATAATCTCCTTCATGGTTTGCAGTTTCGAAAGTTTTGCTATAACCGTCATTTCGCCAAGGCATTAACAAATAAAGCTTTCGGAGCTTTCTTGGTTCCTTCCTCAGGTATACAATAAGAAATTAGCAATATTACAAAACACATTATATTCTTTTAGTATTAGTGGATAACATTTTTATAGCCACTCAGAAAAAATGTTTGAAAAAAGTAAAGGAAAAATTAAAAAAAGTTAAAAAATTGCATTCTATATGTACTTGTATATTGTTAGCCAATGTTAAACAACTCGTGATGTTTTCTGAAGGCCGTTATAGACTTTTTTATACCAGAGTTTTGTCCTACTATAATAATAGATCCTAATGTAGCAAATAGATTTTGTAAATAATGTTGTTTAACATTTTTAACAATAATATTCGCAATTATTTCAGTTAAAGTTATGGCCACGGTCTATCTAATTCTATCTGTTAGTTAGCTGGTTTCAAAAAAATCCCAATTCATCTAAACTTAAGTCGATGCACTAAGGACATTAATTTCGCATAACATTTTCTGTTGCTGTTGTTGTTGGCCGAAGAAATACATAAACTAATGAAGAGCCACGTAGGCTTGTCCATCGATTAAGCGTCGTGATACTAAAGGCCCACTTACGATGGACGTAACGTAACACCAAAGCTGTCAAAGGACACTTACAATAGACTTAAGGAATTATTATGTTTGTAGTGTCTGACAGTTATTGACAATATAAAAACATTTCAAACAAAACCTAATAAATAACAAGGATTTAATAATTTCTTCAATGCTTTCAACACTCTGAATCATGTACGCCATTATTTACTTGTAAAATATTACTCTGAATAATTTAATATTATTGTAAACAAACTTTTGACGCCTATCTTTACGTCTAGTTACGTTCAGTTTCTGATTTTACGAAACTTTACGTAACATTGCGTTAGGTTACGTCTATTGTACTCACTTATGAAGAAACTCGTACTTCAGAAATCATTTTGACACTTCGACTACGTGTTTTACAATATGTTACGTCCATTGCAACTGGGCATAAAAAGCGTGGTTTACGGTGCAGATTTGCGTCTTGTATTAATGCCAGCGGCAACATTCTTCTTTCGGTAATTCCTCCAATATCGATTCAGACTATAAATGACAAACTTCCTTTGCCATATTAGTGTCACTAAATTGAATGTGGAAATAGATGAAAATTGAATTACATGATTTTCATACATACAAATGAAGCTAAATATAGAAAGCGTGTAAAAAAGTCTACCTTCTTAGGTAGTTTTTAATACTTAACGGAATTATAAAAATTGAATATATCTTTACAGCTCTATGCATATACTTGCAATAATTATTAAAACTGAAAAGAAAATAGTTAGGTACATTATAAATATAGTGTTTAATAGGCTGCAGTCCGAAATTAAATCTTCTCCTCAATTTTCAAAGCAATATACAAAATCTTTTTTTTAAACATTTTTAGACAAAGGTAATTACAATAATCATGTGTCTTGTTATAAAAAAGAAGCAGAGCTAAAGGAAGTAAATAAAGGAATTTTTTGCTTTCTGCTAACGAAGTTCCACTAAAACTAAATTATCCCATCCATCAACTTCCATTTGCTTTCTCTTTGGTAAGGAACAAGGAAGGTACCATGGGAACGTATCTGCCTACGCTTCTGTGCAGGCCCATTCAAACACAAATACCATATGCCTAGGAAATTCAATACCTGTTAAGAGAGTTCACCTTGCTATTTCCGCTTTTTTATTGCTGTTTTCATTGAGACCTTAACCTTTGCGGAAAACTGAAGAATTAAAGGGGAAATGAAGGACGGCCCTACCATTATTTGTATAGAAATCAATTTCCAGGTAAAAATAAGAACAATAAATCATCCGGCTCAAATGCCAAGACTTTTTGGCACTTTTCGTACGAAGCTGTGCCAGAGAGATTAAAATAGTCTACTATTTCATCACCCAGGGAGTTACATAAAATTATAAAACCGATGGAGATCAATTTGAATTTCATATGCTTGCCTAAACGGTGATCACTTGAGGAAATATTCACATTATATTGTAGTATGTATTTCCTATAAACAGGTATATAAATTCGATCGTATTTCCATATTTAGATAGTAATAGGAATAATTTATAGGCAGCCATAAAATAACCGTCACTTTATTTCCATTCAGATTTTTATGTTGAGCGAATTAGTGCTTAAATTGGTTCTTCATAGTAAAAATTATTCCAGTGGTTCGGAAATAATTGATTTTAATAAGATCCTCATGCTCCAATTATTCCTACTGTGGTAATTAATTTGGTTCAGTTTCCAGTGCGAATTTCCAGATTATTAATTTTGATGAATGAGGGACGTAGTAATAAATGTGGGAATTTTTGAAATACATCTAGAATTGTTAGGAGACCAATCTTGAATCAATTTACTTTTAGATTGGCTTTGTTTTTATTGAAAGCATTTAATCGCTTTCATCAACAGCAATGTCTTGTCCTCGTTTGTCTTACCTTACCTGGCTCCAAATTTATTTAAATTGTTCTAATTTAGCATTGAAGTTGGCTATTAACTCTGTTAATTGTGCTTTATTCTCATTGGTGGCACCTTCACTGATGTCATAGAATAATGGTGGTGACTTTTTCGCAACAGGGTACAGGTCGCACATAAACTTGAGTTGAGTAATTTTAATGCATTTAAATTTAATTCATGATTCTGTTTTAAGCATTAATGTCTTTCAGTATTACTATGTGCATTTTAGAGGTACGTAATATGTTGTAACTTCTGAAAAATTTTCTACCTTTTTAAAAGGTGCAGAGCAGATATTGATATCAATATGGTACGAAAGAATTCAAAAACTTAATATCATTTCGTTGCTTAGAGCTGTGTGGAGTTAGTGGTGTTCAATTCGTCCCTTTTTGGTATCCGTAACTACTCGTGATACTTTTGATATCAATATTCGATACGCGAAATGATTTGCAAATTTTTTAGCAAAGTTTTGAAATGTTTAAAGGTAGGAACTTTAAAAACTGGATGTTTTCAAAAACTGTTGAAAAACTCCTTCATTATACCTATTTGCAAAAAAGATAATAGGAATAAAGTTTCTAATTACAGACCAATTGCTACATTGTCCTGTATGCCTAAATTGTTGGAGTCTATAGTTTATTCCCAATTGTTTCTACATTGCAAGGGTGTTGTTCTCTTGGCTGCTCAGCATGGTTTTGTATCGGGCAGGCTTACTACCAAAAACTTGCTTGAATACACCTCTAAAACAATTATCGATTTTGGTAATAATCTACAAACTGACTATATTTATACAGAATTCAGTAAAATTCCTGACATATTGTTGCATTCAATCATTATACTCTTTGTTTCCCATATTAATTATGTGCTTCTAGGGGTAAATCGAATCGTATTCAGACAGAAAACACTTGATCTCACAAAAGTGTGATTTTGGTGATGGTCTAGAACTTTTAATATAATAAAATCACACAATGTATGATGGGTTGAAATAAGATTCTCACTTCTTGTTGAACTATCTCATAGAGCTCATCTTCCCCTTTCATTTGTCTGGTTCCTGAGATATAACCCTTTCTAGATTTCGATTGCGTTTATCACCATCATCACCATAATCACCTCAATCTCGATACTTCGATTTGTTTGGGACCCTTATAATCTCCCCCTCTTAAATCATGGTTCCATCACGTAACATCTGCCTTTTCATTCCTAAATTTCGCAAAGCTAAGAAATTATATTAAAAAGTACCACCAAGTTTAGTTCTGAAACTTTTTCTTTCAGATCGTTCATTCTTAGGTATAATATTTTTTCTGTAAACAGTTCATGCAGGTAATAGGTCTGTTCCCTTAATTCTGCAAGTAAAATTTCTTGCATTATATTATTTCCTGCACTACATAAATAAGGTAGTGGGAGTTTACACTGTCGGAGTTAGGGAACGATTTCCTGAAAATTCCTAAAAAATAAGAAGAATGACATATCTTGCGCTTTCAAATCCACAGATGACATTTGTCGTCTGCCAATAAGGAAAGTGCAGGCAGTTCAAAACTACTGCAAAATCTTGAATTCCTGCGAGTAAGGGAACAGACCTAATTTGAGTACTCGAAGATAGAACCTATTTCTGGAAGATATTGTACAGTACTATCTCTCAATAGACAATAATAATTCGGTACAACTATTAGTTATTGGGCAGGCATTTTATTGTTAAGATTTTATTAATTATATTCATTTGTTTTGTTGATTTGCCCGAATGTTTTGTTAAGCACAAATAAAGGTTAAAAGTAGTCAGAATGCAAAGCAAAAGTTCCTCATGGTTATTGTTTACGAAAAAGTGTCACCTAATCTCAAAATTTTCCGTTAAAGTGTAAATAATATTAATAGCATCGCACTAAATTTGAGATACACATCTCTAGTATTTCACAACCACAAGTTACCTTAATTTAGATAAATGTACACCCACGTGCGAAAACAGGCTGGATGTTGTAATCACAAGTAGCTCATCGGAATCGTCTACAATTGCAGGAATAATTTCAAAAAGACAACATCGCCATTGTTTATCAAAATCTCCGCACAGCTCATGAAGATAACACTCTTTCGCTTACAGATCTCTATAAAAAAAACGCAGCACAGTTGATTTAAATACAAGTGCAAGTGATTTTCTAAAGAAAGCAAATTTTCCCTCGTTGTTTTGCTTTTAAATAAAATGAAGAAAAATCACAAAGAAGATATTAATTTTCCCGCGTTCTCGATGAAGTGATTGTTGTTTATTTTGTTGCTTAAATGTGTTTATTCTGGCCCTACAACAAAGCATTTTTTTCATAATTTGCAGAACATAAGCTGACCTGAATCGAATACGTAAAAAAGAAATGTGAAAAGTGAAGCGAAATAAGAATACTAACTGAGACCAGAAATATATGCGAAGTCATAATGAGGTGGAGATTAAGTTCAGATCCTATTGTTCAAAAAGAGGTGAGTAAAATATGTTATTTGATATTTCTGATACGTGAGCCTCGATCAAAAACAAATTGAACTAGTCCAATTAGGATGAGTTTTTTTTGTTTACTTCTTTTCCACATAAATTGTTTATGATTTTTATCTCTATGTAATTTTACAGGTCAGTATCAGTGATGTATTGAAATTGGTTTTCAGAATTTCTTTTATATTGATGATATATACAATTATTAATAATTAATATTTACTCCCTTTTGTTGAAAAATTTAACGAATGTAATATGTCTAAATATTTTTCTTATGTTGCTAGCACATAAACAAAGTGAAAGTAGATATTATTAAATAACTTACGTGCTTTGTAAGGCTTTAAAGATTTATGATATATTAAAATGTTTAAAGCCACTGTGGCATCGATTTCCTTTTGTAGCTCTAGGGCTAGATGAAAGGTTGCAGATTTTCTCACATAGTTGACAATCCTACAGTAGCTCATCTACTCAAAATTACTGTGCTCAACAATTCAGAAACAAGGCACCTAGATCTTGATTCTGCATCACGATCACAATCGTAGAAGTAATAAGGCTTTTTAACATGCAAAACTGGTTATTATTGAAGTTTATTTGGTTGTTTTTTAATTTGAAAAAGTTGCCATTTATTTGAAATAGTTGACGCTGGTTTTGATTTGGTTGGTCTTGTTTTTTCAATAGGTGTGCAGTGTGCTTGATTTTGATTTGGTTGGCATTAAAATTGATTGGATTGGTCTTGATTTTGATCTGATTGTAGTTGTTCTTGAAACGGTTGCATTTGAAGTGTAAATGCTATATTTCGATAGTTTACAACTGTACTTATTGCGCCATAATTAATTATTAAATTTAGCCTAAGATAACATAAATATTCAAGCGACCCATTGGTTTCGTTATGACTCTCAAAACTCCAAAGAGTTGTACTCAGCAGTACGGAATGTGTTTTCAGCAGCGCGGAATGTGTGGTGAATATAGAAAAAAAAGTTTTTGAACACTACCCCTGGGTGAGGTAACCAGGGCTTCAGCTAAGTCCCGAGTTATTAGCTCTGTAATAAGAAGTCATTTAATTTTAGAGCTAGAGGAACGGCATATTCAGTATTGTAAATTAATTCATCTCTGGGTTTTAGACCATTAGTTTGGCCTTTAACACTAGAACTACCGAGATGCTTAAAACAAGGATAGAAATACTACGCTGAATAATGTAACTGAAAGAGAGGCTACCAGTCAAAATGACCAGCTTGGTAGTTCTAGTGTTAAGGACCCGGATGCCTCTAGGCCATCACTTTCGGCCCCATTATCAGCTCGGCCTCTTCACCCACACTTTTCTTCTTTTGTCAGGCCACCATTAGACGAGATCTATTGAAAAACCCAAAATACAGTCTTCTCCTTCGTCGGTACTATAGTATATCCTTCACTCCGATATGTTAAAGCTATTGTTCTGGGTGTCGATGTAGTCAAGGATTATCTTCGCTGGCATTTTTTGACTGCTGAGGAAATATCCGACCTTGAACCTTGGAATGAGAAATTTTGGTATCTTCTACTACCTTTAGACTAGCCTCCTCGCAGTCTTTACCCATAGCCGACTTTTATCACTCCACGGTGTCCTGGTCTACGTAAGTGAAGATCATCCCCCCGTTTGAAACAGGAACCTGAGATTTTGCCTTAGAACTACATCCTTTCTTACCCAGTGTCTTCTTCACTACTGCTTCCTTTACAGTCTTTAGCTGGTTAGAAGTTAACAGCTCTACCGGGAAATTGGTTGCTAGAATGTTCATCCTGATACCTTTAAGGGTATTTTTATAGGATGGTAACGGGGGGTAGGTCGTCTTTGACACTAGAATGCTCTGGAACTTGGATCATGAATTCACGCAGAAGTCCCCACCTTAGGCAATTCCCCGATCTTAGCCACCTTCTTTCTTTTTCCTGCCTCATATGGAGATGATATAGAGCTTTCTGAGCGGCTGCGCTTACCTGAGAGATGCTTGTAGCCTTAGAAGGCAACATTAGGTTCATGTGGTTCATTAGGAGGTACATCTCCATGAACGATTCGTTCACAATGTATTAGTGAGTTGACCTGTTTCTATTGTTGGCAGGATTTCATTTTTCTATCTTTAAAAAGCTTATAAATTCCCAGATTCCCACGAGTTTTGAAGAATTAACGGTTACTTGTGACAGGAAGGCTCAATTAAATTTAGAGGTCGCCTATCGGAAAAGTTCAACACTGAACAATTGGAAGCTTTATTGAAAGAAATCCCCCTTAAACTCCCTCAAATATAAAGAATTACCTTAACAACTCAAAGCCGATAAATCAACAATTTCACGTAGTTTGCAAACCATGAGGAAGGTATACCATTACCAATCGCTTAAATACCTGCATTTCATTGCTTAAAAGCCAAAAATGGATCTATGTTGATGACTCGAAACTCCAAAAATAATGGGTAGAATCCTAATCGTCAACATCGACTCCAAAGCGAAATATTTGCGATTTACTGTCTTTTAATGGAATATGG
The DNA here is from genome assembly GCA_006980735.1 of Dasypogon diadema. NCBI lineage: Eukaryota > Metazoa > Arthropoda > Insecta > Diptera > Asilidae > Dasypogon > Dasypogon diadema. The sequence continues at coordinate 4,888 of QYTT01079851.1, read as the reverse complement.
ATAACAGTCATTATGAGCTATTGAAACCGAACAAAACAGTCACCGCCAGACGTTATTGACAGTAATTAAATCATTTTGATGATAATTTGAAACAAAAATGATAAAATCGTTGAAGAGTGATTCTTTTCCATGATAGCGCTGGGTCTCAATGGCATTCGGCTCTAGCATCTGGGGAAAGGTCATAACTTTTAAAGGTAAATAGTTTGATTGATGTATTCACACATGATTTTTGAATATTTATTTTAATACCAAAAAATAAATAGCGGGTTTCAATGCAATTTCCTAATATAATAAATTATTGCAGCCACTAAATTAAGCTTGGTGAAATCTATGTGGCTGATTGTTGTAAGAAATAAATTATTTAGTATCATGTGAAATGTGAGAATGTATAAAATATTTTTAAATGCCAAGTACAACTTCCTATTTGAAATTAATGATCATATTCTCCGGCTGTAAGTGGTACTAAAGTAGAATCTTTGTAATTCTTCTAAAAAACACATTTCTGGCATTCCTATAATTTTTCTTTGTCGTTTTTTTCTCATAGGTATATGACGAACCCAAGTCGAAACTATATTTCTAAAGAAAATACATCCAGATGCCATTATCTGAATACACTGATTTCGCAAATTTCATAACATAAACCAGTAATGGGAAAAACATTTAATCGGTTGTTAAAGGTGCCTGTCTGCTGGGATTTACACAGTGAGTAAGCTTCTGTGGAGATAGGTTATTTTGAAATGCTTATTCATCGGCAGTTGGCCATCCAATCAAAAACAAAGATACAAAATACCAGTCATGTGTTATGCATACAAAACAAGCGTCATGAGCACGTTAACATCCGTTTCAGGAACCATGGAGGCTACTTTAGTAAGGCCAAGTCCAATGAAAATGAAATGTAATATGTACTGAAAATCAACGGAAAATCACTTAAGCCAGTTACAAACACTTAAAATATGCTCGAATGTTGTGCAAATATCAAATGAGAGTTTTCGGCATTAATTCTACTATATTTTTTGCATTTATTATAGCTTTAGGCCATTCTGTGGCAAAACTGCTTCACTTGCTTAAGTACAATTAATCGGGTAATAGCAATAAAAACTCGCCAGCAGTAAAAAAAGTCATTGACTCGCGACTTAATTGCAAAACAAGATCTTTGACTTCGGAAGGTGCCAATAAAATTCCGTGTTAGACTGTAAACAGTGCGAGCCTACTCATCCGAAATGACAATAAAGTTTTCACTTGAGTCAAGGTTGAGAGCGTATGCAGCGGAAAATTGGATAATTAAAGTACGAGTACAGCCAAACCTTGAAACTTCCGACTGCGCCATCGAGCACAGCGTACTATGCTTAATCAATTACGTAAGTACAACCTGAAAATCAGGTGAACTGGTGAATGCAACTGACTGGAAAGAGATTATTGTCTTACTACACCAAAATGTAAGTTGTTGTAAGTGAAGAGAAGGAATTCGAATTAAAAATACCTGGGGCGACGCTGTCAGTGGCAAGCAAATTAATCACTATTGAGTTCAATGACTGATTTTATAAAAAAATCCAGGAAAATAATATTACTTTATGTTATAACTTTGTAAACATGAAGAGAGAAGCGGTAACTGCAATCCTAAAATAAATTAATTGCAATTAGTAAATATGAAAATCTTTATTTTATGCATACAATACAAGCGCACGAATACAAAATTATTCACATATATAACTTTCGTTTGCAAAAATCTACTAATATTTAGAAAAGTATGCAATGTTGACTATTTTTAACTGTCAGCTAATAAGCCGATTTCACGACTGCATTTTTGTATAAAGCTTTTAATAAATTTTTCTGTGTAAAGATGTAGTAATGATTACCTAATCATTTTGGTTTTTTTTGTAATTACATCTTTTCAATGAATAACTTTTTTAAGTCGCCGATCTTACGGGACGTAATTTTTTTATCAGATTCTATACCAAATAATGAGACATTGATCACTAAAAATCTTTGAGCGTAGGAATGGCTTCGGAGATATAAGGGGTTCAATTGGTCGAAATCAATTAACGCATCATTGTTATAATGTCTTTCTGTACTTTTTGTATCTATCAATTATTTTTGTTCACACTGTTTCCTGGCACTTTTTAGGTCGAAGACAATGATATTAAAGATAACATTTCAAAATACAAAATGGCTGACTCAATATGGCAAACCAAAAAAAGTTCCAAACTGAAGTTCAAAGTGGTAATTTTAATATGTCCTATAACATATTAACTGTTGTTATAATTGTAATATTATTATATAAATATAATTGTAATAATAATTTATCACATCCTTTTTTCTGTTACCACATTAATAATAATGTTATAATTGTTTTATTTCATGTGAGTTGTGTACTCTTAATAAGACAATGAACATGTCGTGTTATTATGTTACTATAATCGTGTCCGCTTCTAAAATTGTAACACCGGATTAAACAAAAACGACCTCTATAATCTTTCAAAACAGTTTTATTTTCCACTTGAAATAAATTGAAATTTTGTCAATATTTTGTGTAGTTCTATCCCACTGCGTTGTGGTGGGAGTTTTTAGAATTTTTCATTATTTATTGTTCACAATCATCAATTAATTCACATATCTACAAAAATAACGATAAGTAGAAGACATAGAAATATAGACTGGCTCTTCTTCAATATTAAATGAACTTTTTTAATTTTAAAATTCTATATTCAAATACATCAAGAAACCTCAGAATACGATGTTACCAAAAATAATTAAATTGATCCATGTTAAAAGCGCGAAAGTTCGAAGATCCTAAACTTAGTGAGATAAGAAAAAACATCCTGCTGGAAAAAATTTATATTGAACAGGATTCTTTTTAAAGGCTTTTATTTAACTTGTATCCGTAAGGTTGCATCATTAATGATGATTGCAGTGCGAGGGGGTGGTGAAAAACACAGTTTAAAGGTAGACGGGGCGATATCTTGGGAACTATAGAAGATATCGGTATGTGAATGAAAGGAGATGATGTGCTCTACACGGTACTAGAATAAAATATAATAGTTTCATTTGAGACCTCACTCGTGCCTCTATCATGTCTGGTTCCGGAGATATAACCCTTACAAAACTTCGACTGCGTTTTTAACCACCCCCTCACCCTGCAACAAGTACTTGTCATTACACTACTGCATAGTAATCATCTTCCCCTTTCATTTCACACATCATATCTTCCAAGATCATGAATTTTTCAGCCTCCTATTGAATGTAAAAGTAAAAATCTTACTAAGTCCGTGTATGCAAAACATGAGTTACGCGAACCTTAGTAAAGTCCGTGTAGTTCGAACTTTTGCAAGGTTCGTGTAATTCGTGTTTTCAATACACGTGTAGTTCGGGTTCGTGTTTTTAAAGAGATTTTTCTGAATACACGTGTACACGTATAGTTCGTGTACACGTGTATTCCGGAGCTCTAGTTTGAAGGTTATTAAGGTAAACATTTAAATTAAATACACTCGAAAAGAAAATTTTTCTTTCTTCGTGAGATAACGAAATAGTGTGTCGATCACAGAAAACAAAATGTTATCATCATCAGTGTCGCGATGAAGGTCAGTCTACCATTTAAATAATTTCAGAAAGAATTTATTACGAATTACGAACTCTCGCCAGGAAATGACCACTGCCAAGTGCTTCCATCTTTTGTTTGTGCTTCCATCTTTTGTTTACTCACTTGAATTACAAAGTCAAAAATATCTAACAAACATTTTGCGCTAATTGCTTTTACGCTAAACTAACAATAACCAATAATATGAGATAAGAGTCACTACCAGATTCTGATTCAACTAAAAGAAATCAAATGGCGCTTACTTATTGGTCTCCTTTCATTCCATGGTACAAGAAAAGCACTTTTGTAATTTGTTCTTGAGGTGATATCCGAAGCAAGTTCATTTCTACTATACAGAGAAAAAGTAATTGATTTACTTACTTTGATATTCTCAAGAAACATAATTTTGTTGGTGCTCTAAATCGCATGGCCTTGAACTTAGATAGAAGTAAGGAACCTTTTCTTACGTGGCTAAGTTGCTTAATTTCTCATTCAGTAAGCTTTTTTTCTGCTTGGAATTTTTTATGTATGTATTTTGAATATTCCGGCGATTCTAACGTTCAGATATGCAGCTTTGACATTTGTTGGTGGGAATTTTTATTTTTCACGCCTTTTTGGATTTTATAGACATTTTTTATCGGTTTTTTATACCCGTCCAGTCCAAATTACTGAAAACTGTGAAAGTGATGAGTGTTAAGATATTTCTAAAAATCACCAACTAGCTTATTATGAATGAGACTATTCCTAAAATTTGTTCGGACTAATCACATACCAATAGTGTGAACGAATCAGAGGCAATGTCATCCGCTAAAAAAACACACAATTAATGATTAAGCAAGGTAAGTGTGTTATAACGACACTGAGCGTTGCATAATTTCATTCATTCACGATATCTCGGTTTTGAAATTTAATTACTTTCAAAGCTCACGTGGGAAATACCTGAAGTGAGGTTGCTGTATGCAACTGTTTCTTTCGTTCATGATTTTATATTCAAATGCAAGTACCTTTCGTGCAAATCATTTTTCCAAAATTGGCATAATTTTATCATTTTAACTGTAAGCAATGGAGTAATTTGTGGCTTGACAAGGAAAATATTTGGAAATGATTATATCACTCACTTCGGTTACAAACTACATTCGTTTTGACATTCAAACAAGTTTTTAATTAATATTAAGTTGATTCACAAGTGTCCTCTTTACGTACTTACATATTTATATTGAATGACCTTGGGAGCAGAAACGATAACAAGTTGCGGAAGTGTCGTCCACACTTCGTCGAAATAATATTTTGGGTCCGCAGTGTACCTCACTATAA
>QYTT01079850.1:3388-23924 GCA_006980735.1 Dasypogon diadema | reverse complement strand
ATATATATATATATATAAACTGACATCAATACTTTGGACGAGACCTTTTACATGTAACTTACGTGATAATATATCGGTGGTGCAATCTGGTAAGGAGTTGTAAAATTGGCATATATCGTGAAATACTTCATCAGGAATGGAGCTGTAGCTGTTACCAAGTCCCTCTTATAATCTTTGGACATAAAAATCTCATGTCCACCATTTAAAATATCGCAAGCGTACTGTGATCCTTGCCAAATATTTTGAGCACAAATGAAGCCCGTTGGTAACACTACAGAAGCATCGAAAGCTGGAAAAGAAACAGATATTAATAGAAATGAATTGAATTTTGTTCTAGTGATGTAAACATAATTTATTATCTGGGAAAAGTTTCTGATGGAATGTAAATTGGATGTGCAAGAAATATGACAATTCCATGTCAGTGTTTTTAAGTCTCCTGTTAGCACCTGAAAATTTATTTTCATGAAATTAAATTAAAGTATTGGGAAGATATTCTAGCTCCTGCTCTATATTTTCTGGAATACAGTATACTCCTGTCTAACTCGGTCAGTACGTTACAAACTAGATGAATTTGCGTTATAGGAAATCGTGCTGTACGGAAATTTTTTTTCGCATAACGCGAATATTCTAAAATAACATATTTTTTTAAGTTATTGCCTAAGCTCAGAGGGCAACACTATGATGCAGTCAGCACAGCTTAGTCGAAGGGGAGTTTTAGGGAAGAGGAGATCGGGAAATTATTAACCTGACAAATGTTTCAAGCAAGCCACCATTTTTGGAGTAGAAATTTTTACTGTGCAAAAACCCAATGGCTTCGCAAGTACAATTCTTGTCAGTAGAATTTCCTCAACCACCAGTATCCAGATAAACCACCACGCTCACAATGGAGAAAGTCTTCAGATATGCGCTCAGCCCGCTCGGCTACCTGCTTGAGCTGTGGGCTGAGCGCACGGTTTATCTTCAGTTCCTCGTGGCCGATGCCACATACTTTAACTATTTCTCCGGTTGCAATAGTAATTCTTTGACTATTCTCTAAATACCACTCCTCCTCCTGGATTGGATCCTACCTTATGCGATGATACGTCTCAGACGAAGTTTCTATGTCAAATCACAAACACTGCGTAATATTTGACATCACAGCCTTATTTGTACAGCGGGAAAATCTCGAGTTCCCCAACTAATTAGAATAGAAGCCTACTTTAGGTCGTCTCCAAAAAGAATCACAGAAATGGCATTGAACTTCTCTAAAAAGCCGATGACGGCTTCACAAGTAGCAAGAAAGAAACACTAAAATTCCTATTGGAAATCCACTTTTCAGGCTCAATTTCAGTTGTTATAGCAATGTAAATGCGACTTCTTTGGAAGTAGGAAACTTTTATCATTCCTCTAATCATACCAAAGGTCTCTCAGGTCGCATATTCATTGAAACGACGGTTAAGTGGGTCATTAGCACCTTCAAATCACCCAGGTAGGGATGGTATTTTCCTTGTCGAAAGAACTGACATCATTACTGGTCAACTGCTTTAGTGCCAGCTATGCCCCTGGGCACATCCCGAAGGCTTAGAGAGATGTAAATGTGGTGTTCATTTCCAAAAGAGAAGGGCGCTCAACTGCCCAAGTCATATTGTAAGCTTGGCCTCCTTCATGCTTAAAACCAAGGAGGAAGTAGTAGGTAGCTCTCCACATCAGAAGTGGAAGAGATATTCGCTGCATCCACATCAGCATGCCTATCAGCCAGGCAAATCTACAATAATCGCCTTTCATGATTAGAAAAGGCGTCTTCTTAGATATTGAAGAAGCTTCTGACAATACACACTTCGAGATTATAGAACGGACATCCATTGGGAAAGGTTTGGAAGCCCCAACGATTCTGTAAATCAGAGCCATGCTCTCAATCTCCGGACAATCACAGCGAAACTCGGAAACACAGAAACCATCACAAGAGTCACCAGAGGTTGCCCACAGGAAGAGGTCCTGTCCCCTTTATTGTGGTCAATGGTAAAGGGCAAGCAGGCAAATTAGTTTAAAACAAATTCAAAAGTTAGCTTGCCTAGATGCGACGGGTGCAATGAGAACCCGCCCACTACAACCTTAGCAGAATCTCCTTACCTAACATGGCTGTGTAAAATCTCTTACAACCTATTTGAGGAAATCGTCGCATAAAAATTCTCATGAATTCCAAGAGGACATTGCGGGCACCACGCTGACAGACTTAATGCCGAAGGAATTCTTATTTAACTTATTATTTAAAGTAACCTTAGACAACCGTACAACTTGATCCACGGGTGGTCCAACATTTGAAAGAAGCTTACTTAGATGGTACACGAACAGATTCAAGAATTAAAGCAAAGCGGGGTCGAGTATTTTTGGCCCTAATTGCAGTGCTGCTGAAGTATGCTGCATTCCACACCAACCATCTTCCAAGTCGAAATATATGCAATAGAGCTTTGTATCCGTGCAATTCTTAGAGCAAGAGTGTGTGATCCTGTCACTCGGTTAAACGACTCATCGTATACATGTGAATGCTGGAATTGTCTTAACGTCTAAAGCAACTGGCTAGAAATAACAAAATCATATTAATGTAAGTACCAGGGTATTAGGAGTCAGGACGTCGACAGAAACGAGACTGCGAATAGATTAGTATAAAAGAGTGCTGCTAAATCCAACTTTATTGTCTCCCAGCCATTGTGTGGTCTATTCAAAAACCACATCGAAACTGTTTTCAAGTCATGGGAATAACCAAAGAGTTATACTGGATTTCGCCAAAGGATGTTTCCAGTTTAGCTCCCTAAGAATCACAGGTTATATTAAAAGCCCCCTTAGGAGATAGTAATTGGCTCTACCGAGATTTATTCGATCGTTCCAAGAACATTGTAATACACCAATATTATATATAGAAACATATGGAAATTATTTTAGAAGCGTATCAACTATAAACACCACGTTATGAAGATCTGCAAAGATTTTAAGATTACTGCCTTCGTTGAGCATATCTTGGGCAGAAATCTTTGATTCAAAAATTCAAGTCATCGAAATTTTCACTCAGTTACTAAGGTCTCAATATACCATTGAAAGTATCTAAATTATAATAGTATTCAAAAGCAAAGAAAATAAAACTACCTTTTAGAGCCCACAACTCTCCCTTCCTTAGATTATCATATATGGAATGCATTTGAGTTGTACATTCATTTCCTTCATTAGCACTCGCTGCACTCGCTGCACTCGAAAGAATTGCATAATACGGTGACCACCCATAATCACTTATCCTCTCAGGATACACTGCACTTTTATCACACGTTGAATATGATACCAATATTAAACATTTCACAGAAAACACAAGAATTATTCGAAACATTGTCGTAACCAGCATCCATCAAAGCTATTCTATAACTGAATTTCTTCTGAATCGAAACACCTGATGCTATCAAGTTGACTAAAAGACTAAGCTAAGACTACGTTCAGATGCTAACGTTGGGGGTACTGAGATTCGATATACGTAAGATACATAGTTTTCCACCGGTGTTTTATGAACGTCCTTCATCTTAGTTAGCACTTTTATGACATTAATTAAAAAGAGTTCTCATTGAAAAATAAATACAGGTAAGTTGGAAAATAAATGCAATAAAAAGTAAGCAATACGATAACTAGAAAATAAGCAAAATAATCTGAAATAATTCATTTTTATATTCAGGGATAGTATTTGTTGATATTCTTCCTTAAATGTGCTGATGACGTTACGGAAACAAGACAAGAACAATGCATTTATCTTATTTTTTTTATTTACAAAACCCCAATTTAAATTCTATGCAACAAGTCGTTGCCAATCTAACAAACTATATACAGTAAAACCTGCCTAAAACGGAATTTCTGGGGCCCATATTATATTCCGCTTTAAGCAGGTGTCCGTTTTATAGAGGGGATACTGAATTTAAAAACCAGAGTCCAAACTCTTGTTTACCTTTTTGGCTATATCTTTCCAAATCTACAAATTTTGACCACACACATTACAGTGAGACTGGCGAATGAATAGGATAGAACCAGAAGAATATTTTGTTGGTCAGGAAAACCATTGGAATTTCGAAATAGGTGAGCAAACTAAAATTCAGATTGAATCTACAGAAGCTCCATGTAGAATCAATGTACTGCTTGAAAAGCTATAATAAAAATCACTCAATTGATTATACAATACCTAATGATTTCTTCTCTGCTTTTAAGCGAAGTGTTGGAAATTTTGCTGAAAAAAATTTAGTATTACAAAAACACATATGATAATTTCAAAAATAACTTTTCTAACTTAATGTCGTCAATATATAATAATAATCACATTACATATTCAACATTTTCACAATTTCATACATTCACAGCTTCTTCTAAACTAATATGTATAATATATACGTAACTATCGACAATTTAGTTCACATAGATTCTTATCTACTTCCATCCTTTTTGTTCTCTTCATAAGTAACTCAGTCGACAGCCGAATGAAGGGAATCTCAAAGAATAAAGTTGAAACTACGCATACAAAATAGGAAATAAATATGAGACCAACTGATTCAATAAATATTGAACTGATATCAAAGGACGTCGCAGTATCCATTACTGCGCGGTACATAAACACTAGTGTAGGAAATATAAGGTAAAGAAGATACGTTAATTTAGCAAAATGGTTAAAAAATCTGTGCGACATGAATTTTCGGAAATATCCATTATAATCGCAATTATTGATTAATATTGTCCACACCACCAAAATACTTAAATACCAATGTCCAACTGAAAACACTAACTGGTCGAAAATGTGTGGCACATATCGTTTATGTTTCATAATACAAACGCCAACTATTATGGTCATCAATTCTACCACAATCCAACTGTATTTCGTTACTCTCTATAATGAGAAAAAGGACACCAGAATTAAAAAAAAAGAAGATGTTACCTGAAATTACCTTTATCTTTCGTGGGGAGTCTTTTAAGTTATACAAAAGATATCCTCCTATGATACCCGCGAGATAAGCACTCATCCGAACAAAAGGTTCAATGTAAACAGTGTTTCGTGTACGGTATATATCATCCAATGTAAATCTGTAATTTAAAGTGTAGTTTATGTAGAAGCTGTAAACTGTCGCACAGGCTGATATGACACAAAATACACATTTCATACACAGAGGTTTCCTGTAACAGATTTAACTCAATTAATTATGAAAACCTTAAAAATGTTATAAAATAAACCTGAGATAAATAAAGAGCCCTACAAGAGCAATGACGAAATATATCATTTCAGCAGATAAGTACCAAATCCATGTGCCACACATTTCTTCAACGGAATAAAAACTCTGCAAGTATAGAAGCGATCGCCACCAGGATTCTCTGAAACAGATTTTGGAAATTTAAATAAACAAATTAATACTAATAGTTCTTTTTATGGTGAATCCAAAGCTCAGGGAATACCCTATGATGTTATGGCACAGCCTTGGCAGGAAGAAAAGTAGGAAGGGGAGAAAAGGAATTAGAGCGTGGAGTCAAGGTGTCAATGCACATTCAGCTTGAATAAACAACGATCTCAACGAACAATAACTAAAGCTCTATTACTCTGTGTAATGCTATCTGTGTCCCATAAGATATGCCATTGGTAGGGTTATATTCGCAAGTATTAAAGGTATCCACACATTCAAAATTTCAGTTGGTGGAATTTTGCATAGATCCATGTCTATGAGTATTTTTCCTCCTATTTACTGCTTCAAGAACTTATGTTGCCATCACAATCATCTACCTTTACGACCAGTTCTATGATGTTGGCTGGACTTCAGCCCTCAAAACTGAAATCCTCAGGGTATTTAAAGAACTCTTTGGACTTGGCAATGTCCTAACGACCTAACTTTATACATTGAGCTTTACAACTGAGAGGTCGTCACCTTGTCTGTTTACCCAGAGCTTACTTGAGTTGTTGTTTTCATGCAGATCATTCGTGTGGATCCCTTTAGTGTAGAACAACATTTCACAATCTTCCAGGGTATTCTCACAAAGTTTACATGTGACAACGAGCCTGCTTAAAACAAGGAAAAGGTGATGGAGGAGATGTTACACTGCCAGCATAGTTTGATGTAACGATAAGATCTAACAAACCGGCTTTCTACTTTCTCACAATTGTCCAGAATCTCTTTCGCTTATGATCCTAAATGTTCAGCGATGATCCAGATAAAAAATTTCTCCATAATTGTTGCTTGCGCTCCTTCCTGCTTTTTTGTGGATATAAATTCTATCCAATCAGCAAAGATAACCTCCTTATCCCACAGAGTTAAGCCACCCTTTTGATTTATTTCAGCAGAGGTACTAATGGCTCCTAGAGTTTTTCTTTATTTTTAACCATCGGGGAGCCTTTCAAAATGCTAGTAAAATATGTTGGCCAATTGTTAAAATGTTTTTAGATCCATCGGACCTATACTATGGCTCGTTACCCGCTTATTGTCACTTGCGCTGCTTGAAATTAAAAGAGAATATAAAGCCCTCAGGGAATAAACTGATTGAGCCATTTTGATAACTTGTAAGATCAGTCAGTGGAAATGAAAAACATACCCTTTTGAATGTATCTGTGGGAAAATGTATTTAATATCCTTAGTATTTCGATTTAGTCTAAAAAAATAGAAATTATTACTTACGGTTTACAGTACACGTCCAAATGTTCGTCCACAAAATACTGGGTGTTATCTTCTATGTACAAAGCAGTCAAGTGATTTAGTGCCATCATCAAAATCAGAGGTGGAGTAAGTCTAATATATCGATGTAATAAAAGCTTAAGAAGTAATCTTAAATTGCCCAGAACTCCTTCCTGCCTAATAATTTCCTTCTGTTTTTCGTTTTTTAAAAAGTTATACGTAAAGAGCAATGCACTTATAACGAAGAATGCATCAACGAAAATGCCAGTTAGGTTGAACATTATTACCAGCACGTGGGTAAAATAATATGTAATTTCGCCACGATTTTTGAAAGAAAAGAAGGAATAATACCCAAAATGCAAAACTAAAATAGCTAGGCACACTGTAGACTTGATTCCAGCCACTGTGGAAACGTCTCCCCGAGGTGTCGTTGTATCCATCAAATTGTTGAAATTCTTCGCCAAATTGAAGCAGTCAACAATCCGACTTAACAGAGTATCCTTCGCTGTTGGCCTTATTAAATTCATGGCAATAACAAATACTATAACGCTGAAGAGACCAACCAAAATTACAATTGTTTCTGTTCTTTGAAGAAATTTAGTTAACGAGGTATCCTTTACATCTATAAGTTCCATTGTTAAATTGAACATATCCTTAAACCTGGAATTTTCTTCAAACACTCCCCTCGATGCGTTGATAATGCTTTCGGGATTGCAAGATTTAGGTAAACAAACTCCTATGTGAATTGGCGTCTAAAAATATATATATATATATATATATATATATATAAACTGACATCAATACTTTGGACGAGACCTTTTATATGTAACTTACGTGATAATATATCGGTGGTGCAATCTGGTAAGGAGTTGTAAAATTGGCATATATCGTGAAATACTTCATCGGGAATGGAGCTGTAGCTGTTACCAGATCCCTCTTATAATCTTTGGACATAAAAATCTCATATCCACCATTTAAAATATCGCAAGCGTACTGTGATCCTTGCCAAATATTTTGAGCATAAATGAAGCCCGTTGGTAACACTGCAGAAGCATCGAAAGCTGAAAAAGAAACAGATATTAATAGAAGTGTTCTGAATTTTGTGCTAGTGATGTAATAACCAAATAAAAACCGGAATAAATGGTCTTAAAAATAAATGCATTGCATTCAAAGACAAATTACGTAAGAAGACTCAAGTTTTACGACTCCAGTATAAAAAACAAATTAGTAAAAGAATTAAAGAAGTAAGTTCATAACAATAAAAAAGATAAATTACTAATTTAAAAAAAAACGAAGTTTTAAAAAAGCATTTAATAAATGAAAAATAGAACAAAAGATTAAAGAAGAACTATTGATGAAATTTAAGAAAGGAAAACGAAAACAAGAATATCAGAACGTAAACAATTTAAATAATACCGGCTTACGTGCACTAATCACTCAGTTTGGAAATTTCTATGAATACGAAAGCCATAAGCCTCGATTTAATTTTCCAGTAATTACTGGAATTAATTAACTGAGGGAGACTTTGAATGAAGTAGTAAAATTAAATATTCATTTTTTTTTTGTTTTTAATTACAGAAAGATAAAAATGTACATTTTAGTATTTAGGACGTATCTAACAAACTACTGCATGATTAATTACCTAGTTACTGGATACCGGACTTAGTTTGGTGGGTATAGCGAAACAATATCTCAGCTAGGTATAGGTAGTACGTAAAACCTGCGACCTACCTCTATTTTAATTCTTGATCATAAAGTTCTGGATTTAAAAAAACAAAAGACGTAAATAGTCAAGGTAAAAAATTTTATTTGTTGTTTGCTGTTATTTTCATAGGAGTTAATTTTGAGGTAACACATACTTCCTCCACTACCCTTTTCTACTTCTGGGAAAGTTTAAAACTACGTAGCATCTTTGTCCTTCTTTCTGATCCTGGAAAGGATCTTCACCGTCCCGAAGGTGAAAAGTGATAATGTTTCCGAATTCCTGAAATGGAAAACTTGCACATCTAGGGTATAAGCTTTAAGGTTAAGGTTAATTAGTGTACACTCCACAATTAAGAACCCGAAAGCACAGAACACTTTGCAAGACAAAAAACCTACCAACTTTGTAAGCCCTTCGTTACATCGAGGTAGTATTTCGTAGTGCATGTGCTAATTAGAACAAAGCTATCATGTTAAGAGGTAATTTTAGCACAAAAACATATTAGTTAATCATCAAATAAATAAATAAAATCCCAAATAACAGGTGCGACTCTTTAATTTCATAAAATGAGATTAATTTTTTCGAAAAGTTTTTTGTGAATGTTTTTTAAATTTAGAATATATATATATATATATGTGAAGCAAGCCTCAATAGCGTCATAGTCAAATATCTACAGCAGTTACAAATTATCATGATTTAACGAAAAACTCGTAATATTAGCATAAATTTTATCAACTGGCTTGATAGAGGTTGGGCGCCAATGTACTTTCTTGTGAAGCAAATATGTACTTCCTTTTCATTAAATAACTTTTGGTAATTAATGTTAGTATCTTCACTTTCTTTACAACAAAATTTTCGACCTCTGGGCCATTCAGTCTCAACCCAGTTAAAATATGTTTTCTTAAAATGTTTATGCTTGAAACGTTCCCCGGTATTTCAATGGCTTTTTTAACAGACTGGTTTGGAACAGGTATATCAATTATTAAACAATAAAAGCAACAGTTTCTGGATGTTAACTTTTCTGGTATTTGCTTGTAAAGATTGTTTTCGTTTTTTTTCTATTCTAGTAATCTGTTCTTCATTTCTCAGTTTGGAACTCCTTTTCTTGCACTCTCTCCTCTATCTAAGTCAAGTGAGAAAAGAAATTCATGGAAATAAATAAATGAGAAGTATTGGGCACTTAAAGAACTTTGAATGTAGCTTGTAAAATCTTCAATTTGCTGATAGATGCCTTCATGGAAGGGCCATATTAAATCAATCCGTTGTACGCAAAATATATGGGGGATTTCGTTCTTTACGGAGTTCAAGACACTTTGCTCCATTTAATAATTGTATGTATCTTGTTTAAGCTCTCTTTATTCCAATTATATTGTAATAATTGATTTCCCACCGCTATATGTATATATAACTTCAATATACAAGCTGCACATTAAAAATTATTAAATTTCTAACAAAAACTTGTATCACATTCTGCGTATTTATTTAATCTTGAACATACCTCTGAAGTATCTTTTGTTCAAAAAGTCAATACGTATGAGAGATGTTACTATTTTGAGAAAGTGTTTGCAAAATGCGTCGAATTTTCACAGAGTTACCGAGTTCTCAACTTTCCATTCATAAATTATATGGCAATTATTGAAAACATAAAAGTTATAGTGGCACTGAAAAGCCAAGAAAATAAAAACTACCTTTTAAAGCCCACAACTTTCCCTTCCTTAGGTTATCATATATTGAATGCATTTGAGTGGTACACTCATTCCCTTCATTAACACTAGTCACTGCACTCGAAAGAATAACATAATACGGTGACCACCCATAATTACTGATCATCTCAGGGATCTTTTCACTTTTATCCCTCGTTGCGCATGACACTAAAACCAAATATTTAAAATAAATCCCAAGAATAATTCGAATCATTGTTATAACCGGCTTTCGTCAAAGCACGTCTAAAACTAAATTTGCTTTATGAATTTTGAATAGTGTTTATATAAAAAGATTAGTCAGATCTAAAATATCATAATATTCCGGTTTTAATTTGGACAATATCATTCCAGTTAGAATGTTCTGTTGCTTTCACTTTTACTGACAACTTTTCTTTGGAGATATAAAACGAAGAATAGTTAAATCAAATACTAACGTGTTTTCTATCTTAAGCTGTATTTTTTTTGCACAAGATCCATACAAATCTCAAGATCCGGATTTCACTTAGACACGTAATTGGAACAACAACACAAGATCGCGATCTTTATACAGATCTTGGATCTGGATCTTTAAAGATCTGGAAATTAGTACTTACCCCCACATATAGGTGCATTTTTTTAGTCTTAGATATTGGTATTACTTATTGTGAAACTCAAAAACTGGTCTTGAAAGTGAGCAAACATGTATAATATAAGATTGTAAGGAATAAAAAAAACAACTAAAATTTACGCCTTTCAAGTATTGCAAGTTACTATCTACAGCATAATAAACTAATGCCTTACAGTTAGCAGCTGTCAATTTGACAATGGTTATCGCGTACTGCCAACGTATAAAACTAATTCCAATAAGATCCCGACCGTTTTTTTTTGCGTACAGTAAAAGAACACAGCTTTAGTAACCAATGAGGTGAGATATCATTGAATTTATGTATGTTAACCCCTATAGGATTGAACAAAATACAACTTTACCAACTTTACCAACCACAAAAAGCAAACTTATTAATAGCATCCTTATCGGTGGTATTAATACCATTTTTATCGGCGAAGCACGATCCCATCATATCTTTTATTATTTCTGTAACCTCCTCCGCGTTGGGCGTCCTGAATGGAAACCTTAAATGTAATCTAGGCAGTTCTG
Organism: Dasypogon diadema; assembly: GCA_006980735.1. Taxonomy (NCBI): domain Eukaryota; kingdom Metazoa; phylum Arthropoda; class Insecta; order Diptera; family Asilidae; genus Dasypogon; species Dasypogon diadema. The sequence goes on along the minus strand of QYTT01079850.1, from coordinate 12,734 downwards.
GTCTGGTAAATGAGAATCTTTCTCCTAACTGGTGTTCTACTTTTGCACGATGCCTGTTAAGATTGTTATACAGGTAGGGTTGCAACTTTCGAGGCTCTCAAAATCAGGAGTTTTGAAGAGAAAAATCAGAAGGATATTGATCAAGATAGGTCAGGTGGTATGATCTAGTTGCCCCAAAATACTTTGTGTAATTTTAATTACATCTATTGACTGTTTTTTTAAAGAACTTGGCACAATTACTCTTTAGTGATATCTGAAGAATATAATCACACTAAAACCTAGAAAATTGCTCCCATTTTCTTTGATTAAATCAAGACAAGCTGGACTTCTTTTGGGTGAAACTAACACTGTTCCATCCTCTCTCCCTTCCTTCCCTTCGTTTAACGTCTTTTCATATTCTTTCGTAAATGTACCGAAAAAGAATTTCGGTAATTTATCCCCCAAAATTCCCCGAAAATTTGACTGTAGATTGAAAGTAACATGAGAAATGGGTCACATTTATCTCTTAAACAGTAACAATTAGATGAATACATTTGGATAGTCAAAATCTACTTTCTAGAAATTTTAATTTTATAAAAATATACATGAATCCCTAGGAAATTTTGGCGGGAAAACCACAACAATTTCGAAAATTATTAATTTACTAATTTTCTACATTTGAGCTGAATGGTACGTATACATATCAGGTGGGACGATCTAGTCACCCCACAAAAATATAATATTGATTACATTCCATGTAATTCAGTTTTGGCTTAAGTATCATATAATTTCCTCAAAATAGTGATTTATAAAAAAAAAATCTGAAGTGCAATTCTATAAATTGACGATTTTATAATCAAAAAATCATTCACCTGGGCATTCAAAGGTTAAGAATAGTAAAAAATCGTGGCATGACATATCGAAATTAACCCTTGTACAAATATCCGCTCTAATCATATTAGGTCTATTTCACTCATCAGTCCACAATTTTCCCATTACGGAAAAAGCTCCTTTTATATACTTTTTGGCAAAAAAATCAGAAGATCAGTTTCAGGATTAGTTGAAAAATCAGTAGTCTCTTGATAAATTGGAAGAAGTGGTAACCCTATACCATATAATAAAGGTCGATTACTGCAACACATTCTCAGATAACCCGACACGTCCCTTCATCAATGAAGGGTAACTCATAATGCCTATTTTCTGAACACTTCGATGAAAACTGATTAAAAGTTGATGATTTTATTCATGCTTTTATTTATTATTTATTATACTAGCATCAAATAAGTCTAAGTTCAAGTTGGAAGTCAAAAGAAAAGTGGGTCAATTGCACGACCTTAATAAGATAATGAATTCAAAAGCATTTAATGTTTGCTTATGCGGAATTTTCATTAATATTTTCTGTTATACAAAAGTGGTAAGGCACTTGAACCCTCTTACTACTGAACCCCTGACTTGTACTTTTTAAGCTAACTTATTGGAGTCTAGAGATTATTCTAAAAAACAAAATTATTGAATGTAGCATTGCAAGTTATCACATGAAGCAGTACAAGTGAATTTGGTATATTGTGAATTCCACGATAATATATTCTTTCAGGCATATGTTAACCTTTCGATAAAAACTTATTTATGTTTTTTTTTCTATATTTAATATAATCACTATGTACTTAGGAATGCAGATCAGCATAGACTGTCCTCGTTGTCACTAGTCTGGTTACACTTTACTATAGGAGCACATTTGAGGCATCGTAAGAACCCAATCCACCAGTTATTGTTGAACATTATTTTGGTAAATGGTTTGGTCGCAATTCTGAGAATTTGCGCAATTCATACACTTGAGTCGCTCTAGATACCCCCTTCGATCCCATTGAAAGCACCTACCCTTACAATTTTTCAGATAACTTTTAGGCCTTACGTAATTGGCTGATATCGTGTCTATACATTTGTCTTATCTTTGGGTACACAGATTAATGAAGTAAATTATTTAAGTAATGGCTTAATTGTGCTGTAGTTTTATAAGTGGAAATAAAAACAAACAACCAGGCAACTACATAGGTAGAATTCAAATTATTGCACTCATCAATCATCACTGAATTTATTTACAATCTACTTTCTTGGTGCTTCCTCTTCTTTTTGCTTAAAAATTCCGATGACAACTGATAAAATGGAATTTCGAAAAATAACGTTAAAAATATTGATACAAAATAACAAAATACAATAAGTCCGAATCCTTCAACGTAAACATTTGAAATGGTCATTCGCACAACAGTTCCACTAGAAATCCTATAATAATAAACTAAAATAGGGTATATTAAGTACATGATATATGACAACTTATTCAGATGTATAAAAACGGGTTGCAATAAAAAACTTTTGAACAGGACGTTATCATCAAAATTGTAAGTCAAAATAGTCCAAGCCAACAAACAACTAAAATAAAAACGTCCCACGGAATTACAAACTTGAAAAATGAATTGAGGCACTGTTTTTGAATATAAAACCAACAAGCAAACCAGAGCTGCAGTTAATGATGACGTCGTAACCCAAGAATATTTCATGAGTTTCTGGAAAATACAAAACTTTCATATAGAAATCCAATATTTCGTCAAATTTACCGTGATTTTCTTAGCACTTTGTTTCCATTTGGACATGAAATAACCCCCAAATATTCCGGCAAAATATGGACCTATTCGTGCAAGTGGAGCCATGTAAATTGTGTTCAATGTTTTTATGTGTCGATCAAAATTCAATTGGAAGTCCTCTATAACATTCAGGTATAAACTGTAGCAGAGAGCTAAAGGTAATGAAATGAAAAATAAACTTTTTCCAGCTAAAGGACTCCTACAAAATATAATAATGTTAAAAATCGAATAAAACAAAACAAGTAGGATATTAATACTTCACAAATATAAATAATCCTGCAAGAGTTATGACAAAATAAAACATTTCTGCAGACAGATACCACGTCCATGTACCGCACATTTCCTCTACGCCATAAAAACTGAATATGTATAAAATACCTCGCCACCAAGATTTTCTGAAAATAAAAACGCAAATAACACAGGTCTGTACAATTTAAGATATAAAAATAAGTATGTATCTGAAAAATATGAAGGATACCGGGGAAGAACCCCGTCATCGCATGAAATTCGATTTTAAGAAAAACACACTTTAAAGTTTATTAATGAAAAGAAAGAAGGAAAATTATTAAAATAATACAATAAAAAAATTTTAGATAACCCTAAAATATGTGTTAAAAAAATTATTTCTCAAAATATTGGATGAAAATTTATTTTTAATAAAAATATAAATGCCCCCGGAAAAGCAAACTACCCTTCTTATTCATATGGACTTTCAGCGTCAATAGGCGGGTATTCATGTTTTTATCATGTTCATCGTCAGAGTTCAAACTTTCGTAGAACATCTACGCTACTGGTTTTTCCAAAAATTGGCTGAAATGAAAGGGATTCCTGTATTTGGCAGCTTTGATGGGGAGCCTCCCATTGTAAGAATTCTAAAGTTGCACTGCCACTGATGAGTTTTGAGGTTTTTTCTTCTTGGACCTCTTATTCGGTGGTAATTTTTTCAATGGAGAAGAGAAATAAATCCCCATGAGAATCGGTTGCACGATCTGTGGTCGGGGGACTGGAAGCGTCTTATATAAAGCTATTTGCGTAAACGTATACTTAGACGTTAAGCTTAAGAAATTTCAGCATTAAAAATTTCGTAGTAAAATACAAATCGCTAGGAAAATATTTTACGGAAATACTTCGGATTGTATTTACATTTTGTTTTGCAGATCGTCTTCTGTAGTGATTAATATGATAAATATGTAAATTAAATGTAGCAGTTGTACTATTTCAAAAGTGATTTCTTTGAGTAGCTCTTCCCGTGCAGCGGTGTTAATATATCAATATAATATTATTTTCTGAGGATAACGTCATGCAATACAATATGCGGGATTCGATGGATGTATACTTGGCAGGGAAATACATATATTATTTTAGGCTGAATGATTTTGGTCAAAACTTCTTAAAGTCCCCAGAATGTCGCTTCGAAGTTATATCAGACCATAAATGACAAAATTGGTGCAGCATATTTCCGCCTTCACTTTAAATTCCTAGGTTTCCAACCAAAAGTCCGTGACTTAAAAAACCTCTTTTCTTATTTGTGTAAAAAAAATAGAGTAAAAGACATTCCAAGATTTTGACTTTGAAAATTCATAGTTCCTTTGAGAAGAGGAGCAAGGGAGTAGGTAAAGGCCGCTAGCATCTCTACGATATGGTGCTAGAGCCGAACTTGATTACGACGACCATTATATCTGAAGTCGTAGGGATTCCCTTCCTTCCTCCCCCTCCCCGTATTTTGATTTTTCTATCACTGAACGGCCGCCTGGTCGCTTTGACTGTGAGTGACATCTGTTGTAATAAATTAGCAAAACTAAAATGAATAGATGAATGAACTTTGACGTCTGATAGACGAATCCAAACCCATCCAAATTGTAGATATTTTTGAAGATCAATCGAGAGTACGTATCAACGCAGATATTTTGGAAGATCAATCGAGAGTACGTATCAACGCGAAAATGCAAAGAAACTAAAGCTAAATTCAAGAAGATACTGAGTAACCTTGTTCCAATTTAAAGAAAGAAAAATTTCTTATTACAAAACAAAGAACTATACTTACGGCGAACAATAAACGTCCATATTTTCCTCTACAAAAATCGTTGTTGCTTCCATCATGTATGCTGCGGTTAAATGGCACAATCCCATTGTAAGGAGCAAAGGTGGTGTTAATCGAATATATCTATGCATTAACAATTTCAGAAAAAGTGCTACGTTTTGTAAAATCCCATTTTCGTAGATATCGGTCTTCAACTGGTCATTTTTAAAAAAATTATATGCTTGAAGGAATGCACTTATTACAAAAAAGAAATCTACAAATAGCGTTGACATACTGAGAAGCATGTAAGCAGGATTATATGAAAAATGTAATAGTTCTGCAAAATTGTTGTAAACGTATGAGGAATACACTGGCAGGTGCGACAACATGATAACAACACAAACAAAAACTTTGACTGCATCGACAATAACCACATCTCCACGTGGTTGTAGAAGGTTCATCAGTTTGTTGAAATTCGTTTTTAAGTTAAAACATTTAGAAAATCGGCCTAAAGAACTATCCCCTCCTGAATTTCGTAATGCTATTAAATTTATGGCAATTACAAAAGCGATAACACTCAAGAGGCAGCCGAAGATTATTATTGTATCCAATCTTTCCATAAACTTAGTCAGAGAAGTGCTCTTTACACCAATTACTTCAGCAGACATGTTATATAGTCGTAAAAATGTTAAATTTCCTTTGGAGAACATTCCCCTTGCAAAACCGGTGATCTGTTCAGCAGTGCAAGTTTTCGGCATACATACTCCCAGCTGAAGTGGTACCTGTGGAGTTAAATTAGAGTTTTGTAGATGGATCCATTATCTACTATCACAAATTATTCTTACATCAAAGTACATGAACCAAGAATACCGATTTTTAGTGGTGTAGTTAACATATATTGTTGTGTACTTCATCTCGAACGGAGTTAAAGTAGTTACTATTGGAGTAATATACTGCGATGACATCATAAGATTTTGAGGGCGGTTTAAGAAGTCGCATTCTTGTTGCGAGCCATGCCAAAAGTTTTGGCCATAAATGAATGTGGGTTTTGCTGATCCAGATGCATCAAAAACTGCAATTCAAATATACATAATTACTCACTTATTACCAATTTATTCAAAAACTACATTAATAATGTTATGTGTCGTGTAATGACCGAAAGAAAAGTGCCAGTAGCCGATAAAAAAACGTGTGAATATATTTTGGACAATGCTGTATGAAATGTCCGTGACTTCCACTAAATACCCAGCCGTAACTCATCAATTTTGACATACATATCTTCGAGGTCCCTCGAGTCCGAATACATCGTTTGCAGAGAGATGTCTGTGTGTGTGTGTGTATGTACGTAACTTAAATATTTCGAGAAAAAAAAATATGATATCGACTCCGGACCAATTTCATCCGACGCATAATTGCATAATGAACAGCTGATAAAGTTTGCAAAAATGTTGAATTGGTGATTTTTTTATAACAATTTAATTTTCAAAAACAACATAAAATGGATCTTCTAAAACACAGAAGAAGCAGTAAATAATTAAAAATAAACTAGACCTAGCAGATTAGTAAAATGTCATGAATCCTTCTTAAGCAGAACTATGCGAATATGGAACAGTCTGCCTCTCTTCTGTTTTTCTTGATGACTACAGGCTATAGTTGTTTATTCTGAATCCTATTATAAAAATGGCTGTCCAAACAAAAGTGCATTTCGCGCGTTATAAAAATTTTGATATGCGGATCGACGTACGCCGCCGGAGCTGTGGCGGACATTATTTTTCACACCTAATTGTAATTCATCAAAGAAAGCTTCATTTTTGTACATCAATGATTTTTAATTAACATTTAACATCTATCGGTCTTATTGTAACACCCTTTATAATTGTTTTAAGAGCTCACAAAAAAAACCAAGTAAAACAATCGAAAAGCAAGAAATAAATTGCATTTTCTTACCTTTTAGAGCCCAGGTTTTTCCTCTGTCTAACCCCTCAACAATAGCCCGAACTTGTGAGATACACTCGTCTTTCACAGTACTACTCAGTGCCTCTAAAAGAATTTGATAAAATGGTGACCATTCATGATTAATTACACTACGAGTACACAATTCACTTTTGTTTTCACACTGCACTAAAATTAATTGAAGGAAAATGAGCGATAAGAACCTCATCGATCTCATGTTTGATCTCGTTGTGCTCTATTTGATGACTAGCAAACGGGTAAATCTCTTTCGGAGAAATCGTCTTCAAAAAAAAAGTATTTTATTACAACCAAAATTTCTCTTTCCTCCATTTCATCCGTTCACCTCGAGTTCTGTGATGTTTGAATGATAACTGCTTCTTAATACCAACGCTTATTTATACGAATTAGTATGCCATAATAAACTTTGTCTTAATCATCGCATTTATACGAACAGGTAAAAAACGCTTTATGGTTTGGAGATACATCAAAATTTGGGTTTATCGTATAAACGGTGTAAATCAGGTCTATGAGCAATGACCACACGCATAATAATAATTACTCCGAACTGAAATATTCTTACCTTGTTTACTTAGTTTGCGCCAAAATCTTGTTTTCCATCCGACAACTAATTTACAAACTCATCTGAATCTAAATGGGTTTGTAACCATTTTAGGTTTTCGGGTTTATACGTGAAAAATAAACCGATTTTTGGTTTTTCATAAACCATAAAGCGATTTTCCTCTGCTCGTATAAACGCGGTGAATGTTGAAAATTAAAATCAAAAACAAAGAGTGCTTAGCCAACTATCGCCAATTTTCACTCAAGTCTTTTCAGAAGTGGCTTAGTAGACCGAAGAGATGTTTTAAGTTCGAGTCTTGTTAGCCCCGACTCAAGTTTGATGTTTGTTGCAAGTCATATAACAAATATGGTTTCTAATACAGTGCTTGTTTTTTTTAACAATAATGGTACGCGTACCAAAACTATAAAAAGGCGTAAATTAAAATTTAAAATTTAATTAAGCCTCAAATTTTACTTAAAAAAAGAATTACAATATGAGAGGGTTCTTAGAGCGAAAAATTTACAAATCAAGAAGAGGATATAATGTATATTTTAAGCAGAGTCTATAGTACTCTGTCCTTTTAGTCAAACTTTCAGCATTTGAACTTAACCCTTCGCGTCTTTTAGAACTTTGATGATCGGCGAGTGTGTCAGTGACAAAATAATGGATAGGAAACTTTGACTTGAGATATTCCGTAATAAAATGTTAGGTACAAGCTTGTAATTTGGGGGTAGAGATAGTTTCAGTATGTACTCTGGGTATCTAAAGATACAGACTCCTAACTGTATCCACAACGAAGATACAGGGAACGTAAAAGTGCCGTGAGTTGCTTCAAGAAATGTATATTATACCCGAAGTGTTAATGCAAAAAAGCATTTCTTATTTACATATGTAGTTTACTTCTGAATGCCTTATGTTACGTGTATGTAACAAAACTAAAACTATGTAGGAAATCTATTACACTTACTCCAAACATTTTTCTTCTAGTTCTTGAATGTTACATGATACATGTCGCTGGCAACATGTCATGAATTAAAGGGTGATGTTACTCCAGAATTAGGAAGTGTTGGCAATTTATATTATAATAAAATAATATATACATACATAATATACATGGCTTTATAAACATTTTTAATGTACAAAGCCATGTATGAAAACTTTAATTCGCACGTACATGAACTTCAGCTTACTTTATTCTACATGAATTTTTGATATGAGTTTCTTTAATTCATGCATACAAATGTGAATGCAATTTACAATGAATTCAAATTTGTATGAATTGCGATTTGAATTAAATCATAAAAAAATAATACAGTCTAAAGTAAATTTTACTTCGTATGTAAAGTGAACTAGGCTTAGGGGATACTTCCTCCTAAAAACAATCACTGGGAACCATACAGTTGAATGGGGGGAAAACGGGCAGTTTTATAATAATAATAATAAAAGTAATAGGAAGTTTTTGTGCAAATGCAGGTCTCAAGTACAAACATTTGACAAAGTACGCCTTTTACTTCCTTAGCCGAGCTTTTCACATAATCAACTGCACACGATGGTGTCACGAGCAGTTTTTGCCGATGTGCTTTGCATGCAAATCTTACCCCGGCCGAAGAAAGATATTTCCCTAAAAAAAGACAATACAGACAGCATAGTTTTCCGTGAAGCTCTTGCATAACTATCATTACCATTTTTCTAATTTTTATCATTCTCTTTCTTATCTGTTCCGTTAACACAAGAAAATTAAGCCTATTATGAGGAGGACATCTCTTGATAATCGAAAACCTCCGCTTACCCTACCATAAAATGACGAGGAAATGGAGAAGGGGCTGTTCTTTCACTGCTTCATTCACTTCCACTCTTTCTAACTTCATCTTTATTACTTCGCTTAATATCTTTCCCCTTGACTTCTGTGCAATTGCACAGCGGATCTTACTATCATTAATATATAATTGTTTTAAGAGCTCACTAAAAAAAAAACCAAATAAAACAATGCAGTTTCTTACCTTTTAGAGCCCAGGTTTTTCCTCTGTCTAACCCCTCAACAATAGCCTGAACTTGTGAGATACACTCGTCTTTCACAGTACTACTCAGTGCCTCTAAAAGAATTTGATAAAATGGTGACCATTCATGATTAATTACACTACGAGTACACAATTCACTTTTGTTTTCACACTGCACTAAAATTAATTGAAGGAAAAT
>QYTT01079845.1:0-11416 GCA_006980735.1 Dasypogon diadema | reverse complement strand
CAAACAACTGAAATAAAATGCAAAAACTTCATTCATTACCTTTTGTGCTATTATAAAACCACTAAATCATTTTGAAGTCAACAGGTGAAATATCCTCGGTGCAAAGCCCTTTGTGAAACGAAGTAAAGTGATAGAAATTGAAATGTAATTTAATTTATCGCCTCCAGGAAGTCAAGGAGATAAGAATTCAATGTTCCATCAAAAGGAATCAATCAATAGAAAGGAATACTTGAAAAAGCCTTAAGGTCTTTCAAATAAAAATTGTCAGCTAAGGACACTGATAAATTTCGTCGGGAAAATGAAGGGGAAAGCAAGAAATTGAAATATGTTCGGAAACCTAATAGGATATCAAGGTTTAATCTACTTATCTCTATAGGCCTTCTTCGAAATGTGTAAATATCGTATTTATTTCTTTTGATTGAAGAATTTTCCATACCTTGTCAAGCTTGATGCCTCCTTTTCAATAATGTAGTTTTAAGGTTGCAAATAAGAAATAAGTCATTGACTTCCATTTAAAAATTACAATACCGTTTAAGATATGACACTTTGTAGTGTGTAGTATAGTTTTGCAATATATGTGACACAAAGTAATAGACTCTTGCTCTAGTGAGGATAATATATAACGATTTACAATCAAATTGCATTAGCTTTGCATTATCTTTAGAAAACTGTAGAAAACTGATTATTTAGCAATCACTATATATATTTTAAATACCTTTTGCATTAATATTCGTTTTTTTGTATTCTGGCATATAAGTGTCGAATATGCATACCTATAATTTTATAAAATGGCGGATTTTTTTCATGCGACGTTTGTAACTTTACAAAGTTACTAACTACTAAAGTTGGTAACTACTGAACGGATTTTGTTCCGGTTTCATGATTAGGTAGGTTGATTCACGGGGAAGGTTTAGATATATAATTGAATGTAATATCTTTAGTACAAAAATTCTCCGCTAGAGGTAAATGTATTTATTTTCATTTGGGGGGAGGTAAGATGGGTATCGTTGGAAAGATGATGAAGGGAGAATATTTATACGGAGACTTTAATTCTAGAATGTACCACGACGGTGCAAGAGTCGTTTGAAAGGGAATTGTCGAAAAATTGTTTTTTTCCAATAAATTTTTTTATATGATGAGGGATTTAAATGTAAGTTGGTATAATAATAGGTGTGTTATGAAAAATTATTTCGAATATTCGCGCCTAACCAATTCAAATTTAAATCCCAACGATCATGGCAGACATTTTATAGCAGCGCCATTGCTGCTCTTATAGTAAAAGATTCGCCACGTTTGTCCAAGATATAATCAGCCACTTTTGGATTGGTCTCCGAACGGGTGAGTGGTCTTTCCTTTCTTCATTCCTTAATCTTAACAAAAATTTTGAATTTATAATCGCTTTCTTTGTAAATAAATTTATCAAGAGGAATTACTGGTTTCCCTTAACCTTGGCCGACCATAGGCACCCCTTACACGAGGAACGCACCAGGAACACATGGTACTCCTTAAAATAATTTTATTTCTTAACAGGTGTTTTGTGTACAAATAAGACTGTGTACAACAAATTTCGAATATTTCCGAAAAAAATGAGGAGTGCTCGAAAATGATACTTTATATTTGACCATTAATAACTTTTGAACGGCGAACTGGAGAGGGGACTGTGACATATTGGAATTAGATATATATGTAAGCTCTTAAATTGGGATATAGGGTGATTCAAAATTTTCCTAAAAGTTTAAGACATTTTTGTTAGATTTGCTTATAACTTTGACATGTTCCGTCTATTTTAATGAAAGTTTGTAGGTGGATGAGGGTTAAGAATATCTGCTAGAGTGTGCAAAAATAATTTGAATTTTCGAAAATTTTCCTAACAAAAGTTTCAAATTGTCGAAAAAATTTCTGCTCGAATTTTTGGCACTTTCTGAGGTGGTAACGTAGACGCTTGGAATATCAGTGTACATACTGTAAGGATATGTCAAAATATTAGGACATTTGCAAATATAACGGTTGATTGTGGTGATCTAAATGTACGTATACCGTAAAAATCAAGGCTTTTGTGGAATATCAGAGAGGGGAGAAGAGGAGTATCATATGCAGTATCCTCTTGATAAACTCCACCAAATGTATGGATTTTCTCCTGTTTACCGTTTTCGCGTTATAACGAAAAAACCGATTTCTGACGGAAATCACGAAAAATTCGCTTAAAAATTAGGAGCGTAAAAAATATTTTTCTTTTTACTCCTAAACTATTAGCCGGATCGGATTGAAGCTTTTATAGAAACATGTATAATCGATTATAGATGCGAATTAATACCCATTTGTTAGATAAAAATGTACCGTTATAAAGTTATTCGCATTTGGAAAATGGTACTTTTCATCAAAAATTGATTACTTTTTCCATTAATTTCACAGAAGCAGTGAAGGAGTTTTTCTTATATCTCCTAAGATATTAGCACAATTGAGATGCGGCTTTTTCTGACAAATTACTTATTAAATGTTGAAAATTACTGCAAGAAAAAGTATTAACTATGTGAACATATGACGTCACAATATGTACCAAGTCAGCAAAAAAGTGGGAAAATTTGTATTTATCTTACATTAAAAAATGAATATCTGAGGTAAATATCCTTCGATTTTCAATGTTCTTTTCATTTTTTACTTTGCTAAGTTTTTGTGATTTTTTTAAAACAATTTCGAAATCTATAATTTTATTTTTGTGAAAAGTGAAAGTACCGAGGGCAAAAGGTGCTCATCAAGACTAATTTAAAGTCAAATATACAAATTTCTTCTTCACGCGAGCACACTATTGGAAATTATACATATAAACCTAAACCATATTAATATTTACCTACTCTACAGTTCAGTAAAAACTAAATTTACAAACATAAAACAATATTTACAAAAATATATACAAGAAACTAAAAACATAATAATCTGTGGTGATCTTAACACAGAATTAAATAAAGAAAATCCATATTCAAAATTCTTCAATATACCAGTGATTAATAACGAAAGTGGTACAAAAATGAATACTCAAATTGACGGCATATTTTCAGATTTAAATTTAGAATATCAAAAAATCTTTACATTATTTAGTCACCATGATGCATTAAAATTAAATTAATTTAACCTACTCAAAAATTAAAATTAATTTAGCCTACTCATTTTTTATGTATACCCATTTATTTCGATAAAGAAATTAAGTTCATTATAGTAGCGATACTTTCTCTTTACGAAGTGAAGAACTCATCGTGCTAGTTTTTAAAATTTAAAGAGTGAAATTGATTTACTGTTACTTTTAGAGTCTTAATGCTAATAGACCAAGAGACTTCATTTACTTACCATCACATCATACCAATTATGGAATTTTCAAAAGAATTACTAGAATGTGCATTAATTTTAATATGAAGTATATTTTGATTGATTTATATCTCTGTAAATCTCAACTTAGAAATGTACTTGTAATTTGTGTAAATCGTTTACTACTGCACATTTCTTTTTTAATTTTCTAATGTTTTGCTTTTAACCATTGTTTTATGCATTGCCTTATTGTAGCTATATTATCGAAATATACAAATAAAAGAAAAGAGCAAACAGGATGATTATATTTCTCATAAATTGCAAAGTGCTTCATTCAAAGTAAGCAACTGGTGCAAATGATCTACGAATCAACCCACAGAAAAGAGTCTTGGTTCCTTACCCTTTTACAAGAAGAGAGGAGCTCTCTCTCTCGTATCTTAAACTTTTGAGAAAACGACGATTAACTTTTCAACTGAGACCAAATATTCAGATCTAACTCTATACTAGTTTCTTATTTGGAATTGGAATTCTCAAACAAGAAGACAGCACTGCACAAGGCCTACAAAAATTCAAAGGTTAGCTTGTCTCGGACCTAATGCTGAAGGAATTTATATTCACCTTACCATTTAAAGAAACATTCAACTTGGTCCACAGGTGGTCCCATATTTCAAAGGGACGCACATAGATTGTACACGGTCTGATCCAATATCCAAAGTGGTTGCGCGAAGATTAGATTTTGATTTCATATAGGGCCGATGCACACGAGTGGTATTCTGCCGCACGACATTCTGCAACATTTCTTCGTGCAGTTCGTTACGTTTTAAATATTTCAATTTAATATATCAATTTAATATCTCTATTTAATTTATTCCAGTTTAAACACATTATGCTATTGCCGGCACGAACAAATGCCACAGAGTGTCGCGCGACAGAATTGCGGTCATGTGCATCGGCCCATAATTGAAGATTCTCGCATTGTCGCGTTAGTGCGACCGACAAATATAAAACGATTTTTCCTGGCTTCCCACTAATATTCATATAGCTTTTTTCTTTGTATCATGAATATTTTTAGCCGCCACAACGTTTAGTTAAACTCATAATACTCTACATCTACACAAATATGTAGAACTCGTTGTGTTTTGCTAATTATAATTTATGTAAGTGCAAAAAGGGTACACATATCACTAATTCAAACTAAAAAAAGATAATAAATTGCGAATACTATTGAGTTAATTTACGTTTACTCTGCAAGACCTGCCATCAAATTCCATTTCTTAATGTATCACATAGTGTACTTTGTGTCAGGGGAAATTTTTCCAATCATTTTCCTTCCTAGCGAAAACTTGCGACTGACCTAAATTTCCATGGGATTTATTGTTAGAAATACTTCTAAACCTAAACTCAGCATGAGTAGCGTATTTTCTGCCTAACGCCCAAAAATTTTCGAGAATAAATGGGTTTTCCTAGTTGATTGTCGGTAAAAAGTTTCAAAACTTTTAGAAGATTTATGTACATTTGATTAGGTTTACTTATACAGTGACTTTGATTTTAGGCAAGTGAATCAGATATCTCTGCGTTTTATCTCAGTTTTTATTGTTTATGTAATATATTAAATTCTATGAGCATAGAATTTACCAAATTCATAAATGGATTCATTAAATCTGACCTTTTATCTTACTGAATATTCATGTGTATTGCAATGCTACAGACTGACTCTTGGCGGCTTGTTCTTAAAAAAAAAATGGATAAATTTTTACAAGCTACTTTAACTTGTAATGATTAGTTAATGACTACATGGAGTATTCTATGCTGCATGCAGTAAACTTTGGGACTGATTCTTTACAGAACTAGTGGCAGCTCAAGGCGTGGGTATACTTTACAAAATATTCTCATCTTCATCACACATACACATTGTCACATTTTTTCTATTTTATGTGCCACATGTTTCCCCAATTTATTTGTAACTGCGATTTTTTATAAACAGATATACCTACAGGAACAGACAACAGATGAAGTAGATGGTGAGGTAAACAACTGATTATTACTGATTATTAAAATTCATAGTATTTATCATTCTCATTTACCGGTTACTTGCATTTGTATATCATCTGTTTACTCGCATCTGTGACTGCAGTACAGGTGGCGATGCATAATTTCCCAGCAGCGAAAATGGTAATCAACTCCGGAGGGAACTACTTCCATCATGAAAATTCACTAAACGGTTACAATCAATTCAAAGTTTTCCGTACAAATAACCAGTTCTGTAATTCATTACCTTTTAAAAAAAGTAATGTAGCATGTATGAGAGACGTCATCTCTTTCAGAAGAGATTTAGCATGTATTTTCCTGTGAAAATTTGAGTTTTCATCGTCTGTTAAAGACCAACCTCAAACTTTGATAAAGACCAACCTCAAGTTCATAGATAAAAGAATTTCAGAACTTCACAATCATTTCAAATTCATAGAATTTCATACTTCGCAATAGTCTCAAATTCCAGAACGTAAACTTAATGCGTAAATAACTCCAGGGAAAATTTTAACAAAACAATGCGTCATGATTTTATGATCTTCCCTGTGATTAAGGCGCATAAGGACAGCACAAATGATATAAAGTGCTAAAAATAGCACATCACTTGAAATCCGCTTGGGATCATATTTCAATCGAACTGATTCAGTTGTTTACAGATCAGACTGATCCAGTTGTTTATCTATATATTAATTATACAAAGAAAGCTCCCGGTTCCGTATTTCAGCCACTTTTTTTATATGGAGTTTCATCGAACTTTTCTTGAAATTTTATAATGGCAACACTGATCCACATCAGTTCAGGGTTGTGTTCATACTTTGGGGTTGCGTTCCTGGTTAAGTTCACCAATAAGTATGCAATACATGGATTTATTGAAACTTTTTTCATTTCATTATTCTGCATGGTAAAATATTTTGCAAGTGTCTTTTTATTGCTTCCTTGCATGGGAGGATTAGGCTTACAGGGGACACCTCTGAAAAAAACGTGCTTTAAAATTTAAGGTGCAAATTGAGGAAACATATAAAAACGTTATGTCACTCATATACCTTCAATTTGTGCAATTGCACAGCGGTCTCCTAGTAAACATAAATACCGACCTAAACAGAATTATGCTGTTCCCTGCATATCTTGATTGGGAAACTTCTGGAATTTAGTCATCTGACCCGCCCATGACTGTGGTGGGATTGTTTTAACCAGAGTATAAATACCAGGATATCTGACGGATAAGATCAGAGCTTCTCAAGTAACGAGACAGTAACAAGTTCGCGGGTAGGTGGAGGTTGTAGTGAATAAAATGAAGTTATAGTGAAGTGAAAGTGAACAGTACTAGGAAAGTAGTGCGTGGATCTAAAAAGGAAACCAAGCTTCCCGATTGCTCCCATAAAGGAAGGAGATCAAGCTTCCACAAAGATAAACAATAAATTTTTTCTGCTTAATTACTAATCTTAAAAAATTTAATAATTAAGAAGGCTAGAGTTTATATTTATAAAAGATTTTATAATAATAAAATTTGACAAACAACTTTGAATTGTTTACAACGTATAAGGCTATAATCATCCTGATAAGTTATCCGCCCGCCAGCTACACATATTTTAGTAGCTGAAATCAATTCTAACTACGCGATTGATAGGATCCATAACACGTCGTACTACGTCATTCTCGTTCGAGTTCTTGTGTAGTGAGGGTGTCTAGTGCAAAAGTGAAGTAAAACACTATCCTCTGTAACATTGCTATAAAAATGTAATACCTTTTATATATTATTATATAATGCAACCTGGAAGTGCTTTTTACTTCATAGTCCCTGTAGAATTGGTTCGGTAATTGTTAATGAGATAAGTTGTTCTGAATAATTAAAGCAAAAATCAGTTAATATGGATTTTTTGAATAACTATTTCCAATTAATCAATGACCGCACCAGTTCTGGATAATGGAAAATAGAGGCAATTAACTACCACCTATGACATATTCGTGGTGGTGGTGCACACATAGTAATCTAAGTCAGAAGTAGTTCTGCTTACTAAGAATTAGGAATCAGTTGGGTAATGGCTTCCTTTCGCTACTGGGTTACTTTTGGCTGCAGATGTAAGTATGAGGATATACGTATACTTAGCTGTTACGGTCAAAGACCTCTAGCTGCTAAGCTACTAGGCCACTCAGCAGTGCTAATTGGGCTTAGCAAACATTAATCCAATAAAAACTTCCATTTAAAGAGTACTTTATGTTTTTTTTTTGTTTTTACCACAGATTTCTTTTCTTAAACGTTTCTAAGTTTAACACACACTTTTCTTAAATGTTCCTCTCTTTAACCACTTTTTTCGCACCTCGGCATACCGCAGTTATATTCCGTTTTCACCGTTTTACCTTTTTACGCTTTAACCCCGCGCTGCTAAGCTCATTTTTTGTTCTCACACACGGTATTACACATTTTAACTTTGATCAAGCCCATTCCTTCGATTAGGAAAGTGCATCGATCGGCACAGGTGATTGAACTGCTGAGTGCGTTTTCTGGCCAGGAAAAGATTTGTTTGCTACTTTATGCAGCGATTTCCCAATTATTTTGAAATTGAGCAAACATTAAAACTTAGCTTTTAATTTTTAATTGATTGGGTTTAATGTTTGCTAATTGGTCCTATGCTGGGTGGACTAGTAGCTTAGCAGCTGGAGGTCTTTGACCATAACATAATCTTGTGTTACTATGTCAGCTTCACTCTAGTGCAAACTTCCCTTTGTTCCAAATATAGAACTGTGTACAAGACTTTCAAAATAAAAGTATTAAAGTAGGCGGTAGTAGATGAAATTCAGGGCGTTGGGAACACGTTGGGGTTGAAGATATTGCGATCCAGTTTAAATTAATAAAATTTAAATAGTCCTGCATTCGTGAACGAATATTTTAGAAAAATTCGGCTTCATTCATGACATCAATTATTGTAGTGATTTAGGGACAGTCCTTCGAGAGGGACCTACAGGCTTTAGAATTATTTAAGGAGCTGTAATATATAACAACAGCGTTTATCAAATGCTAATTAGAATAAATAGCAATATATATACTACATTACAGAAAATAAATGGCGGTACGAGATCGTATGGGCAAATGAATTTGCGTCTATAATAAAATCATATAATGTTAGATCTAGTGGACTAGAAGGACTAATTTGGTCATGTGCAATGATGTTATCACAATTTGAGCACCGAACTAAATCATAAAGGGAAGGATTTTCTGAAGTATAATAGGTAGAGTAGTAATTGTCTACGCTTAAGTGAAGAAAGTCACCTCTAGCTATGGCCTTACATCAACGTTGGGTTAGCAGTATCACAATAAAAACTGTTTCGTGGGAAATAGCCCACACAGACAAAAAGCATTTCTCGTTATTCGAGCGAACCTCAACACAAAATATTTAAGTTTAACCTTGAGGCAGTCCCTAATATAGCATGATCGTTGCCGAAAAGTGTAAAACCCTGTAAGGAAATCAGTGATGATGTGATGTTAACTATGATTCACTAATTAATATTCTATGTAAATATTCCACGTAAATTTAAGTCTGGAAATATATATTTGAACTCATCTATTTGTTTCGGATATATCCGGCATTCAACGTACAAATATTTTAACCAGCATAGCGACTACATAGTAATTTTTTGACAACGTTTTGAACTTGTCCAAACCAGAAAAATGATACATGCCCACAATTAGAGGGTTTTTAAGTTCAGTTTTGTGGTTTGTTGGCATAAGACTTTGACTTTACATAACCCCATAAAAAAAGTCCAGTATAACACTACTGATGATCTTGGAAGCCAATTAACTGGTCCATTTCTCGAAATAATAGATTCACTCAATTTTTCTTTCAGCAATTTGATTGTTTCATTATATATAGCACATTCTTGCTGAAACCACACATCGCCTGCATCGATATTATCAATCTGCGAGGCAATGCACGATCATCGGTCTTTAGTTCTTCAGTCAACTGAATCTTATATGGATGTAAACACAAATCCTTACGGAAATGATGTTTGACAAATGCCTAATTCCTGAGATCGGCAAGTGTTAAATTGTCGTCGGAGAGGCTTCGTGTTCGAAAGAATATAACCAGTCTTCTTAACAAATGAGATTAAGTTAGGTTTATTCTCTATGTAACAAAATAAAATACAAATCAACGCTACAAATACAAATACGTATCAATACAAAATAAATACTTCTTTTAGTCCTCCTAGTCCTCTCTAATCGTCTGTCCGACAAAGAAATCCAAATGAGCGTCCGTCTAATAAAGGAGAAATCCCACATGCGCGTCTACTCAACAAAGAAGCTATTCAAAATGCGCCGTCCGTCTCACAGAAAAGGGAAATCTAAATCTTCTTCTTGTTCAATGAAACTAATGCGGCAGTATCGAGGTATAACATATATGAGAAAGGGAGAATTAGTCGAGATTGTCATTCATCGATACTCGACATCCCGCCCACCGTGAATCGACGGGATCCCTAGATTCACCTTCCACTGTCATAACATCCAGGACTGCCAACTTGGACACTGGTCTCTTCAAAGCTGTTCCCTTGGAGGTTAATACATCTGCTATCCGGGCAATGTTATCCTTTCCAGGATAAACCTTCACGACTCGTCCCTTAAGCCATTTACTTCTCGGGCTGTCAGCATCCACGATAATGACATCTCCCACCTCCACAGGCTTCGATTTTCCGTACCACT
The DNA here is from genome assembly GCA_006980735.1 of Dasypogon diadema. Classification (NCBI taxonomy): domain Eukaryota; kingdom Metazoa; phylum Arthropoda; class Insecta; order Diptera; family Asilidae; genus Dasypogon; species Dasypogon diadema. The sequence goes on along the minus strand of QYTT01079845.1, from coordinate 1,395 downwards.
TACTTCGTCTGGTCAGGTCTGGAAGATATTCCAAAACCCACCTTTTCCAAAAGCAATTCTTCAATTGCTGTGCTATGCGCCACTGTTTCCTCATGCAGAATAGTTTTTTGTCGAACTCGCCAGGAGTTTGTATTGAATTTACTCTACCCAGCAAGAAGTGATTGGGTGTCAAAGGTTCATCGTCATCATGTGAAACCGGAACATGCGTCAGTGGTCTAGAGTTCACTATGTTTTCTGCTTCAATCAACAAACTGTATAACGTTTCTGGCCGAGGCGCAGCCTCCTTCAAAGTGTAATTAAGAACCTTCTTCACTGACTTTACCAGTCGTTCCCAGCAACCTCCACTGCTAGGATTGGCTGGGCAGTTAAACGTCCATTCTATTCCAATCGACGATAATGTAGCTTGAATTTTGTCGTTATCTAGAAACTCGGATACATTTTTGAGTTCCCCTTCAATACCTATGAAATTCGTGCCGTTGTGCGATCTTATACGTAGTGGAACACCTCGACGATTTATAAAATTTCGAATACACATTATGCAAGCATCAGTAGATAAATCTGTCGCCAACTCCAAATGAATGGCTCGTATAGTCAAGCAGGTAAAGATCGCCACCCATCTTTTCTCCTTACGTCTTCCTATTGTAACCTGAAGAGGGCCGAAAAAATCGACTCCCGTATATGTGAACGGATGTATATACGGCGTAGTCCTGTCTGGCGGCAACAGACCCATCAATGGAGCCTGCGGCTTAGCGCTTATGTTTTTACAAGTTTGACAGTCGAGCTTGGCACGTCTTACCAATGTCCTCAGATGAGGTATCCAGAAATTTGTCCTAATCTGACAAATAATCAATTCTTGATTTTGGTGATGATAGAAACGGTGGTAATAATCTACAATCAGCTTTGTCAGTCTATGATTTTTCGGCAATATTATCGGTCTTCTTGTGTCAAATGGGATAGCAGTCGCTGCATCTATTCGCCCCTTTATTCTTATCAGGCCTGCTTCGTCAAGATAAGGTGTCAATTGAAACAAGGAACTCGTTCTATCTACTTCCATGTTGTTTCTTAAGGCTTCATATTCTTTTACAAAAACAGTCTGTTGTGCTAATCTACAGAGACATTGTTCAGCTTTATTCAGCTCGTCAGCGGTCAATTCTACCTTTTCTATGCCTTTTGTAGGTCGGTCTTTAAGTCTAGCCAGGCAGTTATTTACAAATCGAAACATCCAGGCAGTTGTTCTTTTCAATCTCTCCAGTTTTGAAAATCTATTCAGGTCTGGCATATCCACGTCAGTTTGCCTTGTATATAAAATATTATAATATTTGGGACGTAATTCTCTTTGTGACTCGAGGTCTATTATGTCTTTGTCATCAGACGGCCAAAGGCCGGGTTCACTAT
>QYTT01079841.1:0-23071 GCA_006980735.1 Dasypogon diadema | reverse complement strand
CACAAGTATACCCAGAAGCAAACTATTTATAGTACAATAAATCTTTTCCTAGAAAAAATTTCATTTTCAAAGATCTGCTCTGTGCCCAAAAAGAAGATTATAATTATCGACAGAATTTCGCGAAGGTGATTCACATGGGTGAGATCAAATTCCTTTTCGATGGTCCTGAGTTATCTCTGCTTAAAAGAAAAAATTAAAAGGCTACGATCTTTTTTCTGTGCGATAAGATGAAGGGCGCTAGATAAATTGTAGCTTAATTTGACATAATCGATGAAAGTTTCGTACCGTACCCTGTAATCTTTGATAAAAACGGGGTTAGACATCATAATTTTAATATCGGCGATTTACAGTTAGTTTGCGGGACTTTACTATTAATCTTATGGCAGACGTCTCAACGAAATACTACAAAAAAACTATGGAGACAGAAAGGCTGATAGTCTGGTAAATACAATTTTGCAAAAAGTCGCCTTTTTTGGAAGGGATATGTGTTTTGTTTATTTCCGAAAAAAACAAATTTGTCGAGCTTAGAATGTATGAGCTTTGTTAAGTGCTTAGGATTGGAATCAAGCAAATAAATTAAATAAATCTCATTTATTATGGGAAAAGTAAATCATTAGTTGAGTGGCAATCTATGACGAGATTTTATTTAAACTTATTTTAATCGCTTAGTTTCCATAAAATCTTTACGGGTTAGTGTCCACTTTGATGTTTTTTATTTTATTGTACCCCTCCATTTTTGATCCTCGCTATCAAATTATTGTTTACGTTCATTTGTAAGTAATACCTCGGTGCTTTTAAAAGCTCTCTCACGACACAGGCGTTTTAACACGGAATTCTCTCACGAAAGTTTTTATGCTAATTGCAGCAGTCAACGTATTAACTAAAAATTGTATAAGAAAGCTTAATTAATAATCGGAAAGTTGTGTGGCACGGACTTATTTATAAAAAAAATACTTATTAAAAGGAAAAAATTAGTGTTGAAACAATTAAAAATCAGGGCAAAATTATTTAAAATGAAGTGTTCAGTGAAGTCTACCTGAAATAAAAGCCATTTTAGACTTTTGGGGATTTCCTTCCACAGGTACGTTTATCGAGGAATAATATACCTTTTACTTTAATTGCGATTTATATATTGTTATGTTTGGTCTTGCAACCATATTTGTTTTGGGCTTCACACAATGACGTAGGAAAACCCACGAAATAATCAAAGAGGCATGAATAAAGTTTCACAAGTGGCCTTTCAATATGAAAAATAAAACGATTATTTTAGTTAATTTATCTGAACGATGGTGCATAGGTCTACTGGAGAAGCTGGCCATCTAAAATAAGTAGCTAACGCGCCTAATTTACAACATCTCCTGGGTGGTGTGGAAGATGGTATACAACTTATATTTCTATGCTCTCATTGTTTCATTTGAATTTAAATCGATACTTCTTTCAGATATTCAGTAAAATTTCTAAAAGTCCAAATTTCTAAAAAGGCAGTTTGTGAGTTAGTTCTGTAATACCCCCTCGATTAAAAATTGCAATTCAAGTGCAAGAGGACTACAAGAGAACTGTATAAAATATCAAAACGTGTGTGATCTCAAATGAACGAGGGATATGACCTCTACTGTAATAAATTGAACTCGATGCGATTCGCCCTGTCCCAGACGAGAATTTTAGTAATATTATCGTTAAGTGATCCAACGATGCGTGCTCGATTGCTGTTCGAACGAGTACTTGCACTTGCAACTGCAAATTTCTTCAAATAAAATTCTCGCTTGAGTGCCAAGGAGCGCCATTACGTTTCTTTTACTAACATTTCCAGCCCTCCTCCTCAAACAGTTAAGGAAAATTAATAAATTAATATAATTTCTCAAATCTTTTAACAAAATAAACACTTATTGTTGAAGGCTACATGGAAAAAAATTTCAACATTTGCACTGATAACGATAACGAATAACGGCAACATCTATTAAAATCTAAATTTAATTTAAAAACATATCAACTGCATATCAATATACTAATCTTTTATCCTGACTATTTTTAAGCTAAAATTATGCAATTTCTGTCCAGTTTAAATATTCTACACCAGCAGGAAGAAACCAGGAAAGATGATATCAAAAATTTTCTAATTTGGCGTGACTTGCTGATATATTAAAAAAATTACCTTTTTAGTGTGTAGTCTTAACGTTAATAAAGTTAAATCCAAAGTAGAGGCTTCAATTTAAAAAGGACTCCTATCTGCTTCACATTTCTTGTATTTATATTATGCACTACTAAAGCCTACATAGATTCATAGCTTCAGTAAATATTTAATTGAAAAGTCTTCCTGAATAAAAAAAAACCCACCGCGTAACCCTCGATTTCAAGCTGGAAACATGGAAATTTCGCATTCTACCATTTTTATCCAAATTTAGTAACCACGCAGACAACATCTGCCAGGGATCGAGACTAATAATAAATGCAATACAACCCCAGGGGCGTGACTACCTATTTGCCTCCAAACGGAACACATCGTTAAATCATTCATAAACATTTTCAGGTTGAGCCGAACCTCTTCCTAGATACCTAGTTTATCAAAGTGAATAATAAAAAAAACACTCCTCGCGATATGTAGCACATTTTTGGGAGATGATGACTATCGGTAGAAGACACCCGAGCTGTACGTGCTGTAAATGAAGGTCTGTAACAATAGGTGAATGCCAGTAGCACTAATAGATATAGCGCGTATTGTGTAACCTGAAATGATACATGTAGCATCATGAATGGGCGAGATAGGCGTTCCCGACGACCGTTAATCACTATCATAATTCTCTGGGAGCTTGTTTGTGATTCCTCTACCAATACACTACCCTTCCGCTTTGCAGGACACGGAAATTTGACTTGAAGGGATAACGTTCAGTGCAAAGGAACAACAACAACACCAACAGCTACGTGCTACTTGTCAACCGCTAAATATGAAAAATAAATTAAAAACGTATGTCCCTGATGCCTAACATATCCCGAAAACATGGTTAGCAATGGCCTGTATAACCGCCTTTTTTTACGTGAGAACAACCCTGTTTGACTTTCATCCCAATAGTAGACCTCAGTGAAAAAAGTGATTAATTGATGGAATTTTGTTTATTTTTAGTGATTGCTGTTTTGTTTTAAAAATACGGTAAAATTTATGAGAGTTCCAGTTTAATAAAATTCTCTGAAAAAATAACTAAAAAAAATACCGGAAATTTTATATAAAGTTGCGAGATTAAACAATTTTACTGGAAAATAGATTTTTAGGGCAGATATATCATGTAAAATAACATAGTATTTTTGTTTGAATTAATGGAGATCCGCTAGTGTTATTTTCAGTATGGCAGATAAATCTACTATAAAAGCAAACAACAGTTCTTTCAAAAAATTCCTCCTCGGATAATTATTTTATCCTGTAATATCATTTGACTTTTAGGCTTCTATATTTCTTAGTAAAGAGCCTTTTAGGGTTTACTCCAATGTTACTCCCTCGCCTGTACTTACGGGTATCATCATGGAGAAGGTGGACATCCTTTTTCTGATATTGCCGCTGTCTTAGATATCTGTCTGTAGACTTTTAACGAATGTCATTTGAGGTTACAATTTACTATAGAGAAAGAACAACAAAATTCAATACCTTGTCGGGACGTAAAAGTCATCAAACAAGGTCACAAACTATATTGACTGATTGGTATCATAAATCAACTGCCTCCGGTAGATTGCTCAATTTCTATTCACACCGCCCTAACAACATGATCAATGTAGCCGTTAAATTCGCTAAGAAGGTTTTTCAATTGAGTGACCACGTGTTTGACATCTTGCGAAGGAATGGTTTTTTTTATCATATTATGAAAGAAAATTATCTGATAAGGCAAATATTCTCATGGAGAGCCAAGTAAGTTCAACATGGAAGTGGCAAGTGTGCCACCATTTTTGGTATGAAATTATTACTGTGCAACATCCCAGTGGCTTCACAAGTACAATCCTTGTCAGTAGAATTGCGTCAATCATTGGTACCCAGATAAATCGCCGTATCCTGTGCGGGAGTCAAACCCACTCCAACAGGGGAGAAAATCTGTATACGTAAGGTGACATCGAAAACTACCGTGCCCAGTAGTCAAGAAAACTAGCCGTTGGAGTGTACCTCGTTCCATGGGTTTAACTTTTCTTTCGCTTTCTTATCCTGTCGGCAAGTTGTCATACTTTCCCATCGATTCTGATGTTCTTTAATGACCCAATTCTCGATTAAGTCCTTCACCATTCCTCCCTCGATGACGGAAAATGATTTTGGCCCTTAGAACTCCATAGCCGACTCCTGCTTTGCTAAGGCGTCAGCTTTTTTGTTCCTTTCGAGTGTGTTCTCTGAGCCAACAAACTGTTACCACATTTTTTGAAGCACACTCGCCAGGGATGAATTCACCTCCGCATCTGACCACCGTTTGATTGTCCAGTGCAATAAAAGTTTTACCTCCTCGCACCTGACCCTCCTTTAAATAGTCCTTTAAACCAGAGCGAGCATTTCTGACTGGTAAATTGAGGTGAATTTTCCTAGGCTAACATAGAAGGACAAGTTCAAGTCTTCAGAGAAAATCCCTGCACCTGCCCTACCGTCAATCATAGATCCGTTCGTGAATATAAAAATATCCCCGGGTTCTTTTTCTGGGAGTGATCCGTCAGCAATATGAGTCTTATGAAACCTTTCGGTTAACCTGACGCTTTTGTACTTGTATTTGGGCATCATGAATTCCCTAATCCTTTTACGTAATCCACGATTCTCCCATGTCCATATACGGTCCCTGACAAGTACCATGTACCCATGTACCGTCTCTCTGCATCCTGAGTGCCGTCTCCACTGCCATCCTCTTCACGAAGAGATCCAGCTTGAGCCAGCCAAGAGCTACTAGCGCAGCCGTGGGTATGATGTGAAAAGCACCCTATGCACGCCATCCTTTGTAGGGTGCAGTAGTACCGTTGTAAAGTTGCCTCTTAACGGTAACCTGGCATGCCTTAGGCCATTAGACCACCGCCGCAAATGACAAATTAGAAAAATTAGCATGAATAGGTGCTAATAACTCTACTAAATTCATAATAAAAGTTTACCACTCCTATGTATATCTGAGTATCCTTGATACTCTATATTGAAGGAAAATTTTTTATAATATTTATTCTTTCCAGTGAGGGTAGAATTCCTTCTTTTGAAATCTCGTGTCTTAGAAAGTCTAAAGTTGCATCAATATTTATTCCAAATTCTTCAACTTAAAATATTTGGATTTTAATGTTAGCTGTGTTTTTTTTTGCACAAGATCCATACAGATCTCAAGATTCGGATCTCACTTATGCAGATCTTTGTTCTGGATCTTTAAATATCTGGAAATTAGTACTTATTCTCACATATAGGTGCATTTTTCTAGTCTTATACGTTGGTACTACTTAAAAGTGAGTAACTATGTATAATATAAGATTGTAAGGAATAAAAAAAAAACAAGTAAAATTTACACCCTTGAAATATTGCAACTTATTACCAACGCCTTACAATTAGCAGCTCGCAAGTTGACAATGATCATCGGTACTGCCAACGTATAAAACTAATTCCAATAAGATCCCAGTCGTTTTTTTGTCTACAGATCTGGCGATTTTGTACCAAAAAACACAGCTATTGACTCTTCGGAACTGCTGGTAAAGTGTCCTTTAGCTTTAGGGTTAGTAATCACAATTTAAGAGGTCCCCCTAATGTTCTGTATATCATCCTCATCCATAATGGGAAAATATAAGAAGCCTTATTGGACTTTATTAGCTTTCATTCCCGCAAGTTCGCACCTTCCAACTATTACGAACGAGACTTATATAGCATTCGACCGAAAACGAAATTATTTCACTACTGCTTCAGAGGTATAATTGGGGTACAATTCCCCGCATGTGGCCCTTTTGAGGTACTATACTCCGACTAAATCCAAATGCGTGAACTGTACTCCAATAATTATACCTCACTTAAACCAATGGACTCAACTGGAAAGTTGTATTCGGGGACTCCAACTTGGGAACTGTGACCCAATTATACCTCATTTTGGGAACTGTACCCCATTTGCTGTAATTTGAAATTTAGTTTTTCGCATGTAAATACAATTTAAGAGTATGTCACACATTTTGTGACTTTTAAAGTAATACCAGTCCTTTTACACGCCAACAATTCTACTGGTCTAAAATCCGCATTCGACACTGTCCTAATTTGCTGAAATTTGATTGCAGGAAAATTTCTGCACGGGCTGAATACAAAGGCTAATAAATTCAAATTGTGCAGTGATCAAAGGGAAATTGGCGTGTGTTATCCTCCCCTCAAATATACAATTGCGTCAGCACCATCAAATGTCGGTGTTAGAATCAATTGTAGTAATCTGCTGGAGCGGAATAATTCTCTCCCTAATCTAAATACACCGCGGCATTACAATGAGCAAATTGAAGGGAGTCAAAAATGTCGCATGTGAACAGAGAGTTTTGGTACTGACAGAATTTCTCATGACACATTTTAAAGACGTCAAGGGATATCACATAAATCGAAGGTGTCCTCATCCTCACAGCAAATTTATAGAAGTTAACTATTGACCTGGAAAAAGATTCTCTCACTTGAAAGTAAAATGTTGAATAAAATTTTAGACGAATTCGTGAAAATAAAAAATATTTAAATGTATCCATTCAGACAGAAATAAAATGGAAAATTTTCAAAATATATTCAAATTACTTACCAAAACGATTTTGATAATGACTTAATGAATTTTTATTTGTTTTGCTGCTAACTAAACTGATGCACGGAGCTAACCTGGCAAGCACAATCCACATCCAAGGTCTAAGCTGAGCTTAGGGCAGGTACTAGATCTGTTGGATTCCATTTCGATTTTATGCAGTTATTATCAAAAAACATTTCTCGCTTCTAAAATTAAAAAAATGTACAGCCAAAGGCTGCAAATACAAACGCTTTTGCATCAATATTCCCAATTTTAATGCGTACAATAGTGACTACTTGTGACTTGTTATTTTATTTTTTTACACAAGTGAATTATTTATTATTTTGCCTACAAATCATCTGTACTATGTAAAGTTTTTCAAAGTGTCTGTGTCTAAAAACTGATGTGATGAATTTTATGAATTTTTGTGCGTAAAAGCAAAGTGTCCTGAATAAATACATTACAGGCGAATAAATTTAGACACAGTAGATTTCACTGCAAGCTAAAATTATTTGAACTCTCTAGAATTTCTTTTAAAAAGATTAACGATTCGATTAATTTACTTTCTCTTAATTAAGTAATCTTAAATTCCATAAAAGTAAGATGTCATATTTAGAAATCTTATTAATAATAAATCAAATTGAATACGTAGCGGAAACTGCTACAACTACCTAGCTGTTATCCTTTTCCAGATCTATCGCCTTAAGAAAGTAAATAATTTGTTTTTTAAAGTTAATTATTTGAACAATGATTAAAAAAGACAAACATTGTTGTATTTCGAAATAATTTTATTGTTTTTATATTAAGAGGGAGCAAATGTACGATTTTTAATCAATAACAATTGCTCAAATTGACCTTCTTCTGGTTGAATACAAGTGAGAATGTATAAAAGGGCGAACCCGTGGGTTGTTTACCATTTTTAGCGAGGTTTTCAAAATTAAAGTGTTCTAAAGTGTTTTTCAAATAAAAAAGGTATTCAAAAACATGTTTCCCCTCTCTGATGATCAATATTACGAATTTGATAGATAATGTTTGTTGAGTGGAAGCATCTACATGAATGAGGTTAATACCTAAATAAATGGTAATCAATTACCTGTAAAACAAGACCAATATTAGGTTTCCGTATGTTCAATGGTTCGGAAGTTACGATTTAATATGTACTTGTAGGTACCAACCGGACACAATTTTTTTAAGACGCCATATCTCAGTGGGTATGTCTGAGGGATCCTTCCCCCTCCCATCATCTTTTTTAGAATGAGCCAGGAAATCACCCTTTAAAGGATTAGCATCTCAAACTGAGACACTATATATATATATGCGAAGACCATAGTAAGAGCAAAACATCTCCTTAATTGTCACCGCGCTATATATATATTGAGCAGCGACATGATGCCCTGAAGTTCAAATTATAAATTTTCTGAAATCCCTAAATGTTTTGATCTCTTTAGTGGAAATGGATCAAAAATATAAAATAAAAATAAAAAACATTCATATAAAAATTCGTGAATTCGGAAGTTCTGTTTCATAAAAATACAAAAACAAAAAACAAAAAATTTATAACACAAAATCTTCAATTTTATCATCAAAAAAGATATATAAAAGCAAACATCTGTTCTTCTCGAACCGCATTGTGGTAACGATTGTAAAATATAACGCAATCAGGAAACTCAGAATTTTGAATGGCCGTAAGTGAGAATAAGATTCGACAAAAGAGGATGCCGTGACAATTGTTTGTTTAGCAATTGTCGCAGAGTTTTTAGTATTATATCGTTTATTGGGGTGATTTGCTTCGCCCTCTTTACTTTGCCGGCAATGAAATTGTTTTCCTTTGCAATTCATAAATTCTGGTGTGTGCGTTTTAAAGGCGATGTATATACGTTAAACAGATCCCTATAGGGAGGACTTGCAGGGGGTAATAAACCAACAAATGAACAGGATGCCACTGTGAGGTTAGTGTTTGCATTGTGATTTTTTTGTGGTCAAATTGTAAGGACTGTGTCAGATCACAGCAAGAGCTCTCCATTTATCATTCCTATCAATGGGTGATGGCACTTTGTTAAATGACAAATTGATGCTTTCTTGCTAGAATTAGAAGGATGGAGGAAGAAATTTGATGGGAAACTCAAAATTATATTGCATACTATGAAGAAAATATGTATACCTTATAGGTATAGAATGCAACACAAGATTTATAAAAGATGTCAATGTTTGCCCCATTTGGACCACGTCCACGTTTGAATTTGGCTTAACACTTTTAACTCGTAAACTAATCAACGAAATGTCATGAAATTTTGATTGAAGACTAGTTAACGTTGGTACTACTGCATAAATATAAAAATTTTGAGAAAGTCGCGCAATCTCTATGTGAAGCAGCGGACTTTTCACCCCATGTAGAACATATTAAAATCTAAATCAAATAACTATTTTTACTGAAAATTGCAATCATTTTCGAAATAATTCGTCCATAATTAAGAATATAAATCAAATGTAGCATCTGCAAACTACTATAGTCAAAGTTTTATTCTTAACTGCATCGGGATTCGGGATTAACTGAATCTGGAAATTCGGAAAAATTGCGATTCAATTAGTCGCGCTTGTGTTTGCATAAACACAATTATTTTAATTTCTCACGATGAAGGAGTGGTGTGATTTCCCTAATTTTCATTTTGGACGATTTACCGACGAGAAAAAATTTCCTGATGCAATAAAAATTCGCACTAATACAGTACTGCCGTACTCAACCCAAAAGTGAATTTTGGTATAAAGTGGAGTGATGTGGTTTTCAAGTTTAGTTATGTAGGAGTAAACTATGGAGGAAACTATGCCCGGTCAGAATTGAAACTAACAGTCTTAATGATGGTTTGTTTAATCGGAGAAGCTTAGATGTTGAGTTCGTATTCGGTGGGCCCCAAAGCTTCTTGGCCACTCCAGCAAAAGGGTCACGTCCCATATTTGATGATGTTGTTCGTTCGCACAGTTTGCAATACGCCTAAGGTTGACATCCCCGTTGAAGAGGTTGGGGAGTCAGAGGTGCTCCCTTCCGAGCCAACTCATCAGCTTTTTCGTTGCCATAAATGCCACTATAGCCTGACACCCATAGAATATCTCCAGCTTATTGTTCAGGGACAGGTCATTCAGAGCATTATTAGGATTTACTAGCCGATGCTTTAATTAACATTTTTAAAAATTAATTGTCATCTAGACTACTTAACCTGTCAAATGTCTCCTCTTGGAGTAGATAAAATTAGGAATGGAAGCAAGCCTTAAAGTTCTATCTTTGGCAAATGAGTAAATTCATTGTAATTTATTCAGCGGAAATATAAAATTCAAAGGACATGGATGTCTTATTTAAGTATTTCCTTAATTTAACAATTTCCTTTTAAAGCACGCCAAAAGGAAATTGAAATTTTTCACCCAAGAGAGAATAAATCGCCCGAAGACTTATAAAGCCTCAAAGTATGTGGCCCAACATAATCATCATAACATGAGCAAAAGCATGAGAATGTCGTCCACAGAATGGTAGCAGTATTTTGTGGTTGGTTTGTTTGCGGTAGCATCATAAAATATTTATGAGTGGGTCATAAAAAAATTATAAACGAGCACTTTTAAGGGTTGTTACAGCTACACGTACACAGTTTTAATACTTTTAATCTGGTTTGTTTCTGGTTATCTGATAATTGCGTGTTTTATTAGTTACATGCTGTAAACATCCCTTCTCGAAGTTAATTAGTGTATTTTTGGTAATTTCATCGTTTTTGAAAAATATCTTTCAAGAAGATATATACTAGTTCAGTCAAATGATAAAAATATTTAACCAATATATCATACTACATTAAATCAATATTAAATGTAATATAATATGGAAAATTAAGGAAAACATAAAAGTTAATTGTATGCGCTCTGATGATAGAAAGAGATTTAGTTGACCAAAAAAAGGAATTGGAAGGGCAACGTAGGAAAATATATTAATAATATTCTCTTTATTTTTGTATATGTTAACTACGCGTATAGTTTTACTCTTGCCTATTTAATAAAACAATTCTTTCTCTCAACTATACTATACAGTTTTTGAAATAAATGCAATACAAGCAAAACAATTCTCTTTTTAGCGCGGTAAATTTGAAAAAAATGCCTCAAAATCGGTAAATATGCACCAATAATACTACTTTCTTCTATTTTTGACATGAAAATACGCTCATGTCCCCCTTCATGGTAATTTTATGGGTTTCAGGTGAAACATCTAACCCTTCAACGGCCCGTTCGTTGGAGGCTTAACTTCGAAATTTTGTCATAACATAAAAGTGTTATAAATAAAGTCAAAAAATTAAAGTTTATAGAACTCTTAATTCATTAGAAATTAAAGCTCGATTTACCCTTTTCGAGCTTTCAAACTAAAACCTTCAACTGATTAGAACAAGAACGCGAAATTAGGGTACTGTTATCTAAAAAATTGTGAATTAAATTGGAGATAAAAAATAAGAGGTCAGTAATGAAGAGCAGAAAGAGAGTGAGAGACTATACTGACCCCTGTGGAACATCGGCATTGATGGTGTTCGAAATAAAACCGTCTAAGATAACACGGACAGAGCGATCAGAAACAAAACTTCCAATCCAAGTAGGAAGAGAGAGGTCAACGCTATAAGTTTGGCTAAAAGGACAAAGTGCCATACTCTGTTAAAGGCCTTTGAGATGTCCAAAACAACCACCCCTGACTCGCCGTAGTTGTGGAGATAGTGATGTCAACTTTCGGTAAGAAACGTCATCAAATCTCGGGTTGAACACCCGGATTGGAAGCCATATTGGCGATCGTGAATCAGGTGAAATTTTCTTTTGCATTTATATTTGAAGTAGTGCGAACAGTATCGAAAAAAGAAACTGATGTTCTAAATGTTATTTCTACAACCTGTCTATACTTATTATATTATGGCCTTATACTGATACCTAAAAGTGTTTGTTTGCGAATTTTACTTAACGACTTAACGAACTTTACAAACCACGCAAGAATTTGAGAATTATTCTTTGAGAAAGAGAGTATATCTTTTATAAGTATCTTTCTATTAACTTTGAAAAACGTTTTATATATCTTTAGCTTTTTTTAATGTCATTTTTTGCTTGTAAATATTCAATGCATAAATAGATTTGAGGATAAGATGTGATATTCCGAAAATAGCTTGTCACTTGGTATAAGGAAAATGTCTGTAGGTTAGTTCACTAAAACTAAGCCCAATATCAAAATCTGGCACCTCAGTTTAAAATTAATCATATTAGTATCACTTATAGGCTACAAGAACCTAAATTATTGTCAATATCAAAGAAGAAAGAGGGAAATTTTGTTAATCTTTTCAGCTGTTAGGTATCATCTTTACAAACAGCAAATAATAATTGCCTTAGTTTGGACTTTTATGTTTTATTCGCAATAAATATTTCAAAGGGTCGGAAAAATACTTCTGCTATCATATTATCAATATAAAACTCAGTTTAGTTTCATTAAAACACAGAAGAGTATCGACCCTATCTAACTGATGTTGTCGCCTTTAAGCAAAACTAACCACAGATAAATCACTTTAACAAGTAAAAAGTGTAATACTAATAAAACAAGGTAGGTACTAGAATCTTATTAAGCGTAACCGTTTATTTGAGGCCTCTCTTTGAATTTTCAAGGATCCCTCAATACTTCACAGAGAGCACTTGAGCATTTTATGGATTTGTTTGAAAATTTCACGCATGTTAACAGCACTCGTCAAAGGAATTAAGTAGACCTCACACAAATAGAAAGAACTTAAACCATGTGGAAGATATCAAATTCAGATTTAATGTCCTTATGCAAAAAAATATCCCCTCAAAAGCAATAAAATCTTTCGGGTTTTTGTGGCCTATCATATGCGACTCTTTCACAAGCAGAATTTATCCGTTGGCATATGTATTGGCAGAATTCCCCCGGACAAGCAAGCAACCGGAAATTAAAGGTAGAATTTCAGTATGAATGGCGACGGCGCACTTTTTAAGTTCTTTTCATAAATATGGTTCAACCTCCTGAATCTGTCAACATTGATAGATTAAAGGGTGCGAGCAAGCAATGGGTGCAACTTCATATTTTCTAAACGACAGGGGCCTGTCTGCCATCCGTTCTAGTCAATGAAATGAAATTCTACATACCTGTAAGGAGCCTAGTTTTTTCTTGAACTCGGCAATAATAAGAAGGATTTAATTGTTCGAGAAAACGAGATGCAGTTGCATTCAAAGATAAAACGTTTTAGTTGGTTTTTAGTATAGCTGTATGTATCGCCTGCACACATTTAACCAACCAACTTTTGTCATACTTATCACCAAAAATTTTAACAAATTGGGGACAACGTTTTTCTATAGTAACTGAATGCAATTACCAAGAATTAAATTTTATACGTAGTGTGGTTTATTAAAAAGTTAAATTGACCTACATATACCTAACGTTTTCGTATAATATTTATACCAAAATTTCTAACAGTGTACGAATAATAAATTCCGAGTTTTTAAATATGATCCTGAAACTGAAAAATTGCCACTTTTATTTCCAAAGATTGAAAAGCATCCGCAAAAATAGCACTGTGTTGTATACAGTATAATTTGACAGCATAACTTATCATGAAAAATATTTTCCACTACCGACTTTTATTTAATTTTTGTCAAACATAAGCATTTATAACTGTAACTAACAACAACTTTTTTTCGGTAGGTTGTGAAGATATTTCCCACAGAATGTAGTTTTACAAAATTAATTATTTTAATTGAACGGGTGTTTGGTTTTGTTCACCTGCCAGGTATTCAAGCGCAATAAATCTTAAAATTATGCGGACACAAACGCTAATTAGACCGTAAATACCTATAATCAAAGTCAATTTCGACAACTCTGAATAGACGTCCGATGATCCTCATATGAATTCGAGAACTTTTATAACCTAGCCACGGTCTATTTTGGTCTATTTTAAGTAGGAAGAAAGCGTTTGTGGTGAGCCAATCTGCTCATGAATTTATTGGTGCTAATTTCACTTTAATTATTGACTTCCAGGAACCATTGTACACGATTAATTCCTAAACCGTGCTCAAGGTAATTGCTACAGCGTCGAAGTGAAAAATTAATTTCGAGTTAGATTGTGTCATTCAGTTGAGTGCTAGTTATTACGTACAGGTCTCAATTATTCATCCATGTACTTTCACATTAGAGCTTATACGGAGTATGTAGCTGGCCAGTGCTAATACCCACTAATTCGTTCATTTTTTAATTATTTAATTATATTTAAACTGAACAATTTATTAAGTGATTTCCAAGAGTTCTTTCCATTTCAACAATTAATCAACTTTAGATTGCTTAATAGCGGCATTAACCTTCTTTGTTAGCCTATATTATTAATCTCTCGAGAAATTGTTTTTATCACACACACTTATGTGCCTACAACTTCAAATATAGAAAGGCCAGTCAAGAACTAGTTTCGTAATTGCCACTATAACCTTCACATTTATTAATATCGCATGCAATGTGGACTCCACAATATTAGTATTAACCTGACACTGTGATTTGAGAATGATAATTTGACTCATTGAACAGTAGTTAAAAATTAAATAAAATTAAACTGGAGAATTAAGAGTAATAACCATTAGAGAAATGAGTTTGCTCTTAGACCTTTTGTAGAGTCTACAGTAGTGGTTTGCTGGTGGTTTTGGATTTCATTAAGCGCAACGGAAATGCTTTAACAATTATCCTGTACACAATGGTGATACCCATACCATTAAAACTTTTGAAACTAAAACTACAAGAGTTCGAACCCGAAAATCTGTTCAATGTTCTAAACTTTTTAGCGAAAAAATAAAAAGTATTTTTTATGGTTATGACAAAGAATGTCCATTTACAACAGCAGCGCTTACAACTTTTATTTACATTTCCATAGTTACCTTCTAAAAAATCTAAAGTATTACTAAATTCTTTAAAATTATTATTTTTTCTGGTTATGACTGCTTGACTTCGAGGTCTTTCTGATTAGAAACATCTAGGTAGGAATGTTTATGCCACAAATTTTGTATTAAAATCAGAACAGGAGATTGAAGAGGAACATCCAAAACCGTCGTGCAATTGTGTATTATCTAAAGGAATGCAACTTTAGAGGTTCTCTTAAACGCGTTATCTTAATACAAACTCATCAGCAATACCTAAATACTCCTAACTCTACTTTACATATCTTTTAAGAATACCCATTCTGTACATAGTTCCTCGCAGAAAATCAAGGTTTCCACTATCATTTGCCCCCATCCCATGCACCCCCACACCAGCATGATTCGCCAACTTTACTTTCTGTTGTAAGTACTTCCTTGATGCCAACTATTCGCCATCAGGTCTAAAAACACTAAATTCAGTTACATCAGTGAACCTGACCTAAAACTAGTTTGTTTAAAAAAATTATGAAACGTTTTGCGCGATGTTACCTTGGACCTTGCTGTTTTTTGGTAACGTACATCAAGGCTAACAATAAGTTGACCCTCTTTTTTCTATTATTTTCATTGAATTTATTTCTCCTCTATACTTTTCTAACAAATTAAAGATTAACATCAATATTCAATTGTATTTTGATCTTTTCAGTCAATTTTGAGACACTAAGGGCAAGATTCTCCCAAATTCTCGTAAGAATGAAACGTCCGTTGGTTAGTGTAACTGGTTTTTGTGTTTTCATTTCATTTGTCTTCTGCTCCCTCGCTTTTGTTAAACCTTTTTTATAATTTATTGAACTCCGACTTATTTCAACAATATTTACTATTTCCCTTTGAGTCTTTCCAACTACGCTCAATTCTAATAATAATATAATTTTTCTTAAAATACGCTGAACGTGAGATCCACATCAGATTTGATAACTAGCGAGTATTAAAAACAGATAATAAGATTTTTAATATGGGCTATTAATACGGCTGTTTAAAAGACTTAAGTTGTTTACGTTTCGTTTACTATTAAATTAGCAATTTTTTTATGATTATTTTATACAGAAGGAAATAAATAATAGGTTACATATATTATTATTTCCGTTTGTTGAATATTGACTGAAAAAAATTACCATATTATTCTCAGTCGCTAGGTGAACTAT
The DNA here is from genome assembly GCA_006980735.1 of Dasypogon diadema. Lineage (NCBI taxonomy): Eukaryota > Metazoa > Arthropoda > Insecta > Diptera > Asilidae > Dasypogon > Dasypogon diadema. The sequence goes on along the minus strand of QYTT01079841.1, from coordinate 7,251 downwards.
TTTTAGCACAAGCTCCTGTAGGTCTCTGATATGAAACCAAAACAAAATTCATGGCAGTGAAAGGGGTAGTAGCAGTGTTAAATTTATGTTGAATTTCATTTGCACTTTCAGGGTAAGTCAGGGTTCAACCCTGAAAATGCAGCAAATGAAACATGAATTTAGAGTTTTATAGTTGTAGTGGTAGGTATTTGGTGTTCATATTGTCAGTTTTATAGGTATGTAATAGTAGCGAACTCTACCGAACCCTTGGCTGAACTCGGGGTTTTTGAAAACTGCTATAAAAGGTTAACTCAGGTTAATCCAAAATTGTCAAATAAAACAACTTTTTAGAGGAACTGCTAGAAAGTGTCAAAGAAACTGCAATAAAGTGAACCCTGAAAGTGCAAATGAAATTCAACATTAGATACTCTTGTTTCAATTGTCGCAGAACGCAATGGCAGCAACTTGACCAGCTCAAAATACCTTACATCTCTTGTGAAGTACATTTTTAACAGAAAATTATTCCTAAAGTCACAATTTTCATAATAAAATGTACCTGAAATAAGTAAATTCTTTAAACACAAAGCGTTAGATGTCAAAAAACTGCCACTGAATACTGTCGGATTATGTTTTAAGAAGTCAGAATTGCCAAGATTTTAAACCTGACACTGACACTGCAACTGCGCTTCCACTGCCACTGCCATACATCTAAGCTATATTATTAAAATATTCCACAATTATATTTCTTGTTCTTGTTCTTGATCAATCAGGACGGAGCACAGAAAAACTGCTGAAGACGCCACCTGACCAGCCTTAGAATGAACTATTGTGCCGATCATGAAGAGAATATATTCCGAGAAGACAAACGATTATTCGGAACAGGAGTGCTGTGCTTGAGAGTTGAGGTTTTGTGAAGTCACTGATGAGATGAGTACAAGCTGATTGAAGAAGTAAATTTAGACGAGTCCGGTGATTTATATTTCTAAAGTCGAGTTCAGCATCATGGCCGGTTTTTTCGCAATTTCTTGATTCGGGATGTAGGTCTAAGCCTTCAAATGTAAAAAGGTTTTCGAACCAGAAAAGTGTCATAATTTTTCAATGAGGATCATTCGAAAAGTTCGTGGTCTCAAAATAGATGACCATGAACTTCAGATAAACCTGCTTATGTTTCACAGACAACCTTTTATGAACCCAAATGAAAGAATTGAGAACTATCTGTTGGTTTGACTGTGAACCAAAGTGAACACTTTAAATACTTTTAAAAACAGATAGTCGCAGGTAGTGATTAATAGGTATTTTTATTTAAAAGGCTTAACACCAGTGGAAATTAATGTAGAAATTAATTTGTACTCTATTTTTTAATTTTCACATAAAAAGGGCTAGAAAAAACCAGCAAATATGTTACAGAATCATTACATAATTTATCGGTAATTTTTTTACCCGACCATCAGTGATTTCAATCGGCCAAAATATTAAAATAATTTAAAACCATCATTGAAAATGAAGAAATAATAACTATAATAGATTTATCTAAGAATTACTTATTTGCCTCAAAAGGTTTCATTGGGATAATTCTCAGACCGTAGTGCACCCTACTGGAATTCACTACAGAAGTGAAGGATTACACAAATTAGAATCAAACAATATAGCAAAGGGTGTCTCAAGAAGAGCGGAAATTTTAAATTTGCCGCCATTTCTGCAGCTATGCGCTGACAGTTAAACTATTATGACAGTTCGATAGCAGACAGTCCGCCATTATTAAAAATTGATCACTATTCGACACAACAACGCATTTTTTTTCTTGCTGTTAAACATTATTTCAAATAATAAATATCGTCCAATTTGTGATAGACAAAATGTTCCAAGTGCATCAACTGTGAAGAGAATAATCACAAAATTCGAGGACACTGGGTCGATTATTGACGTCAAACCATCAACACGTGTCCGACCAGATCGTTCAACAGAAAACGTCACGGCTGTTCGCCTGAATGTGCCCGTGAGTCCGGGACATCCATTAGGCATCGTGTCCAAGAATGCAACATTTAAAGAAGCACTCTGCAGCATATTCTCACGAAAGATTTGCGTCTTCATGCTTACAAAATCCAGCTGACTAGTGACTCAACAACTCAAGCCTACAGACCATGCACAGCGAAGAGAATTAGTCAATTGCGTAATCAAATCACATCAAGTAAACGGTGAGTTTTCCAACAAAATCATCATCGGCGATGAGGCCCATTTTTATGTTGATGACTTCGTAAACAAGCAAAATGGTCACATTTGAAGACTTTGAAGTGACGAAAACCCACATGTGTTTTATGAGAAGACAATGCATTCTAAACGTGTCACTGTTTGATGCGGATTTTGTGTTGGACGGAGCATCATTTGACCATTTTTCTTCGAAGATGCTGCCGGGAATGGTGAGCGGTATTAGGACATGATAACCCAGTTTTTGCTGCCTCTAATGGATGGTATGGATCTCGGAGACATGTAATTTCAACAAGACGGTGCCACTTGCTACACATTACGTGAAACAATGGGATTATTGCACGAGACATTCCCTGATCGTGTAATCTCCCGTTTCGACAATCAGAATTGGCCGCCTAGATCGTGCGATCTAACGCTTTTGGACTTCTGTCTCTGGGGTTTTTTGAAGTCAAAAGTTTATTTCAGTAAGCCCACGACCCTGCAAGCTTTAAATGAGGAGGTTAGACACTGTATCACTGAGATGCAGCTGTAATTATACCAAACTGTGATTGGAAATTTCGTCAAAAAATCGCAAATGTGCCAGCAAAGCCGAGGTGGACATTTACGAGATGTGTTGTCCCATACATAATTCCCACATGTCTGTTTTATGATTAAATCAAAATTTTGGTATTAAATTAAAGAAAAAAAACTGTATTTTATTCGGAATTTAAATTATCCGCTAAAAGATAACTTAATAGGTTTTGCAACAAAGCGATTTAGTAATTTTCCAAGAATTCATTACTTTTCTGATGAATCAACAGCACAATATAAAAGTACAATATTTTCAATTTAGAATTTCATACAAAGCAGACGCAGGATGGAACTTTTTCGCATTTGTACCCTGAAGAGATTGACTCCAAAAACAAATTTGCAAGGGCCCTATAATAATCAAATTATGAGGAGTCGTCATTTGTTTGATTCAACAAAACAAAATATTAAAAATACTAGTTTCGTTAGCCTATCATAAAACTCGCGTAACATGGAAGAAAAATATTTAATTCACAAATTTCACAGCGGAAAATGCAATGTGTTTCGGGCAGCGAAAGCCAGGGATTTACATCTACACAGCATGATGTCCTGGTCTCGCACGCTCGCCTGCCACGAATTTACTAATAGAAGATCCAACAAAAACAATTCGTTCCATATACCGTATTGGATTTTTTTCAAAATCATATTGCAAATCCATGCATAGGATGCATGCAGACTTCTAAATTGTAGATTTGTGGAAAATGTTTAAGAAAAACGTCATTACTTATTAAAAGTATTCCCCGGGCACAAAAACCGATCGAAAAACATAAAATTACAGTCAGCTTCACCTGAAATTATAAATAAATACAGAAGTACTGGCCAATCCCAGGATATTTCAGGATTTATAATTTTCACTTAAAACAAAGTTTGGTGGTTAGGCTGCACAAACCATGGTAAAGAATCGAAGAGGCGACAGTGGCCATACTTTTTCTGAAAAAAATAGAAATTTTTAAAAACAGATTTCCCAGAATATTCAAGGATACAGGACATATTTGTTATTTTTGAAAATTTTTCTTCCTACCCAAAACTACTGTATTTTTTCTATAGTTTGATCCTTTATCTGCAAAATAAGGCCTAGACGATGTTTAAGAGAAAAATTTTGACTTTTGATGCACCTCTACAAGGAAATTGTGCAGATTTTCGAAGTCCTGTACTTAAGACACATAAGGCGCTAGACAAAAACAAAATCACCTATGGCCTTCTCTCGACAATACTAATATTTCTACAAATTTTGATTGAAATCGATGATGTTCGGAACGAAATATCATTTTTTCTGTCAATTTTTTATGGAATGACCCAACAGATTTCCTGGATCATTTGAACTACAAAATCTATTTGTGAGATTTTAGAGATTATTAGCGACGAAGAAGCTCTACTGTCAGTTTTAATGTTATTTTCAAAAGTACTGTTATATTCCGTGATAAGTCGCTTACAATCATTTCTGTGCTAGTTTTTTTGTAATAATTTCATTACTTTTTTTTGTCACTCACCGGTGGTCACTTGGTTCTGTATTAAGTAATTGTACGCTTTGGGACTGCATGCCCCCCGGTGGACACTTTTTTTACTTTTTAAGGCTTTATTTATTGTGTTACAGCTTTAAACTAATAGTGAACTCTTTTCTACGCCCCAGCGTGTGCACCACATCAGAATCTGTCGATTTCGTATTTTTTTGTTGCCACCACTACACAGGAACCGATTTTGTTAGTATATTCTTTTCTACTTCGGTATAGTACGGTGCCGCCACTAATCGCAAATCCCTACACCCAAAATTTTTTCGGGTTTTGGTGTTGATTCTTGACAGGCAAATATATATTTTTCATAGTGACCGGGACCGGATTTGTCGATTTGATATTTTTTTTTCTAATAACAAAAAAATAGAACATACTTCAGAATCGACAGATGGCCAGAATAAAATTAACCGAAAGTTTTTCCGAGGGGTGTTTTTTGACGGCCCAAATGGCCACAGAGACTTTTTACCAGAGGAAACTAGTTCTGATTTAGGAAGTAGTTCCGTTTAGGTGGCGCACCCGATTGTCTTGAAACTTTGCATAACGGTACTTCATAATGTCAAAAATCTAACGGTATAAGTCATTTTAGGCGACGAGGACATTTGAAAGTCAAAAGGTACGTTTGATATTCAAACAAAAAACAACAGAGAAGGGTAGGCGGTATAACTTGGTAGGAACATGTGTCCTAAGATCCTCCAGTGAATGCCCACATTAATTTCAAGATATGTCCTTTTACAGGATTAAAAAGGACATTTTTCTGATTTTCCGTTAAATTCAAATATTTTCATAACGGTAAATAATAGAAGTTCCAAACTTGGCTCATATGTAGGTAACGAAGTCTTCTATAGGGCCACATAATTTATTTTTGGTGATATCCTTCCATAAAGACATAAAGGACTCTCAAATGTGCCTTGCACTGAAAAAGAATTACTACACTTAATTTAAGGATAGTTTATTCTTATATGCACGAGGTACAAACGAAATATTACCAAATATCCTTATATGTTCTACACTGTAAAAAATCCGTTGAAATTTACCACAATTTACAAGTGAAATTTACTAGAAATGTTTTAGTAATTTAGTGCACTATGTGGAGTAAACTCGAGAATTTTACTTGTTTGCAGCGTATTTACCACACCTAAAATAAAAGTGTGTAGTAATTTTCCTGCCCCGTAATAGGAACAGTGTTATAAAGTGCAGTATTTTTACCACGTCGAAGATTAAAATTACATCGGAGAAGAATATTGCTTCAAAAACGAGTAATTTCGCTACAATCTACATAGTAGGCATGCGGAAAATTTGTGCGCATGACAATAAAAGCCATATTATGTGCGGTAGCAGATGAGTTTAGAAGTGTAAGCAAAGTAGTGTTGTGCTATATGTTTATTTGTGCTTAAAGCACATTTATATGAATAAATAAATCCCTTCATTCGTATCAATCTGTATAAGCCATTCCCAAAGGAGTAGCCTTTATTACACTGCACTTTAAGGGAGATCTTGGTAGAATGGTAGATCCTACAACACGGAGGACTTTATTTTTAAAATTATTTGTGAAAATATGATATTATTGCAATTGATTTGCATATGTATTATAATATATGTATATGCAAATCAGTTGCAATAATATCATATCATGTTGTATACAACATTCAATTAAATTAATTCAAGTTAGAGTAAAGTTTACTTTACCGTAGTAGCAATTACATAAGAATAAAATAAACGTTACTACATTTCCATGTGAATTTTACTATACAACCATGTTAAACCTTGCTACCAGACGAACAAATTTTACTACGACATTAACTATTCTTATTCACTCGCACAGTAACCTTTCAATACATTTATAGCACAGTTTTCCTTTATTATGAGTAAATCTCATAATTACTTCGTGAAGTAATATTATTGTTTTAATGCTAAAAACCTAATTTCCTAGTTTTATCGTAGTAATTATTTTTTACAGGTTAGTGTATCATTATCAAAAATGGTGATAGATAGAAAGACGTAATTGGTACCCTGCGGAGTAATAGAAAAGGTAATCCTCCAGAAATGACCAAAACAAAGCTGAACAGGGGTAAAGTTATTGCTCGACAAAATCAAGATTAAATTCTAGTACTTAAGTGGAAAGATAGATGAGATGTTCTAATGTTTAGCACCAACTACGATGATTCTGGATGCATACTCACTTTATGTTGGAAGTAATACAACCACTGTTGTAAATGCCTTGCACTTGTTCAACAAGGCAAATAATAGAAAACTCTACCATTATAAAGAATTCAAAGAATCACTTCTCCTAAGTCTAGTGAAAGGTTCACAAGTACCAATACCTGGGTCTATCATCTTCAAGAGAATCCTTAAGACAATGTCATATCTTAAAGGAGATCGAGGATCAGAAAAGAGTAACCAGAAAAAGGTGTAGTGTTTGTTACAAAAATATGTCCAGTTTATATTACAGAAGCTAAAATCTATAATATAGCCCCAATAAATATAATCAAAAAAGTTATTAGCCCAAACACAGCCACCGTTCCAAAAATCAAATACAGTAGAGTTTACATTGTTATATAAATTATATAATGCAAATTATGCATAACTACAGGCTTATAATAAAAATCAGAATAAAAAACAGAATGCAATGATTTTTAACACCAACAAACTGATAAAGTAGAAAAAAAATACTAAATCTAGAATCCGACCTAATACAACATCAAAGAAATTAATTTGATTCAAATCTAAGCAAAGCTTGAAGATATCTTGAATACGAAGCAGATTCTTATCAATCTCAAACAAACACCAATTCATATCCGGTAGTCTTCAAATTGAGCTTGAGCGTAACGAGCACTGATATTACTGGCATGAAAATCATAGATAGGAGCCATTACGTGGAACCCCTCAAAGTAAAAATGTTTCTCAGTTCAATTTGATTTATTTTTACAACGAGCGGCGGCTCAGCAGTTCCATCATCATTGGGAAGAGATAAACTTTAAGGATTAAAGGA
>QYTT01079836.1:4660-16042 GCA_006980735.1 Dasypogon diadema | reverse complement strand
TTCCGATCTAACACAACCCCGAACTGATGCGGATCAGTGTTGCTATTATAAAATTTCAAGAAAAGCTCGATGAAACTCCATATAAAAAAAAGTGGCTGAAATACGGAAGCGGAACCGGGAGCTTTCTTTTATAATTAATATATAGATATGTATCCTTGGTTACACATCTAGGTGGTAGTGAGTGCGTGTTCCTTTTTGAGGTTAGGAATCAATATGGTACCCCATATTTCAGTTAAGTAGTTATTTTCCAAGTTTCCTCGGAAATTCCAAATTAAATATTGTTAAAGTTCACAAATAAAGTTGTAAGTAATTTTTCAGGTTATACAGAATGGCATAACATGGTTTTAAGTTTTCTAGATTAAAAAATGTATCTACCCCTCGCTCAAATCTGCTTATTTCTAATACTACACTCGCCATTTGCGTTTGTAGTAGAAAAATTGCTTTGTGTGAAACAAGTGCTTCACATTACCCGATTTTACAGTCGTTCCTTAGTTCTTATTTTCATGACCCAAGCTCAATGTCGCCGAAAAGGATAACATAGAAGCGGACACCTTGTCCGAGTTCAACCGATCGACTGCCCAGTCATCATTCGCACGCAGGAGCCTGACAAAGTTTGAAAAGATGATGAGGAACTAAAGCAACTGATAAAAAATCCTCACAGTTCATCATAAGAACTCCGAGGCTTGCGTGTCGGTGAAACTGAAGCTGTAGTTTCCTGCCACATCTCCAAAAACGAAATTCGTCCATATGCAACGAAAAAGCTAAGGAAGCAAATTTCCGGCAACGCTCACGGACAATAGTCTTTCCGAATAGAAAGACAACATGGAAGACCATCGCTAAATCTTTCGTCTGGCTTGGCCAAGCTAAAAACGATCATCGTGCAATCGTCTAATGGAGGCTGTTTCCCTTAAAATATGCCCTGCGAAATTATCGCTGAATGCTTTTATTATGGATAGGTATCAGAACTGGTTTATGACTCTACCTCCCGATTACCAAGAGAGAATACGACAAGTCCGACCATCGCTCAAGCGATGGCTTTCTCATACAAGACGCTCTATACCTGTTGACTTGTTTTTGCCTGGGTGTATGCAGTTAAGAATCTCTGGAACAACCACATGATGAATCATATGTTTTTAAGATCGACATGAACTGAATTCTGACTATAACAACCGACCCGTTTAATTCAACCTTCTTCGAAAGTGCCGGGCCAGAACCAGCTTCGTCCATGCAGATTTGTAATGCAGAATCTAGTTCCAGTTTGTACAGCAGCAATTCCATCAGGCACCCTTAGAACTTTCTAGGCCTCCAAGAAACGAATGCATTTCGCAACCCAGCAATAGCTATATGGGGTGATGAGAGTACGCCGTTATATTTCAAGGTCACAACTTCACTAACCTTCTCGAAATTCAGACACCAACATCTCGGCACTTACTTCACCGCTGACAAGCTGATTTTTAATAATACGAAGAACTAATAAATCGATGCGAAGAGGTTACCAGTGTACTCAAATGATTTGTCTCTCCATTGACATTCTCAAACCAACCACGTGCACTGTAGATTTATAAATTTATTCTTGGTCGTTACTAAACATGACTTGACCATATGCATGCGTCTGTTTCCTCTACTGGGAACCACTGTTTTTCACTGTATATTAGTGCAATCAATTAATTGCACAAAGTTTTCAAAATCCCCTACAATGATTTTCACTATTTCAAATTACCAGTGTTGGCATAAAAATAAATAACCTAACTGAAGTACAGCTGATTTGTCTCTCAAACGTAAAATTAACTATGTAAATTCCCTTTCCTTCACAACAGAAAATATATTTAAAAATTATCATGAATATTTTAACAGGATTTCCTTTTAAGTCGTAGCTCTTAGATTTATCACAAGACATCCACAATTTAAGATAATTTCACTAAACATCTTGTTCACTAGAAAGTTTTCCTACTCCGGTTAATTCCCTTGTGTAATTAACTGGAACTAAGCAGTTCCTGAACTCCCAGAGCACAGGTACAGTAAATAACTTCCACAGACTACAATCACGAAGTGTTATTAGTTTTCCTTTGCAAATCTTAGGAGACCGCAAAACAGAACATCCCTTTAAAGTTACACTATTAAAGTTTGAGTGCTGCTTCATTTCTTTACTACCAAATTCATCCTTTCAAGGAAGTTGTCATTATAGTACCGAACTTTTGACCATGAATTTCAAGGAACCTTTGTGTCTTCCCTTTCTGCTGTGGTGAAAACTTTTTCCTCTGTCTGCAGATGAGGTTACCTTTTCTAGATATTTTTTTTTCCTTGTAGATACCACTTTTAGATAGCAGTTGTACACTGGTGCCATAAAACGTACTGCAAGAGTATGTCAACTTTCAGTTTGGATGATATATAGCCAAAAGTTTTGACAATTGCTGTAGCAGCACTCGAAAGTTATCGAAAGTTCATTGTGCCGGTGGTTTTGACCCAAGAAATGTTTTGGCTTTTTGCTTTGCCTTCTGTGGATTCCTGGTCATTTAGAAGATTTCTTGTTTCCTGTTTCTTAATCACTTTTAACAAAGAAAACAATCCTTTCAATCTCTATTCTGCTTAGATAATTTGTTGTGATATAAGGATCATGGAAAATTTTGTACCACTTCTTAGATAAAACTTCGGTTGCCTTTCCTTTGAGCTGAACTCTATGTATAATTTTTTTATGGGCAGCAAAGAAGTTTTTTTTATAGGAGAGCGAAACAATTGTATATTGGCTGAACCAAAATCTTCGAAACTGCAAGCCATGCACAAGGAGAGGAGCAAGGACATTGAACTCTTTTTATGAATGCTTTAAGATAGACGAAATTGGGCTTATAAACTGCGTCAACCCATGTACTGCTCACTAGTGGTAACGGTTTGAGACTTTATTGCAAAAATATAACTTGTCGTTGTCATCCTGGATGTGGGCAAGCCTACGAAATGATTATGCGAGCAACTAAAAATGGCTACCGCTATTAGTGATATGTTATTGAAGTCTTTCGAAGGTACAAAAATAACATACAAATCGATACTCAGTGGTATGCAGAGATGCCACTGTCCACTATTCAGTGAAATTCCTGGAGTGAGTGATTCAGTGATGTTGCTGCAGAATTTGCAACCACCAAAACTTTCTAATGATATTATGCTGAAATTGGAAGCCCCGAATCGCAATGATATCGATATCACAAATTTGACCAGATGTCCTCGAGAGGAGTCAGTATTACCCTTGATACCATTTGACTTCCCTATTGAGTTCAGGAGATTTCAGATGATTACTGTAAATATGTTTCATAGCCGGACGTTGAAGTTGACCGGGATCAACTTGAGGGAGGACTGCTTCTCATGAGGTTAGTTTTACATAGCGAAAGCGTACGAAATCTCACCCAGCCTGCTTATGACTGCAGAATCAAAAGTATACTATACTATTAATATTAGACATTTACAAACCTATTTCGAATCCACACATACGAAGTTGCGGGCGACAGCTCTTAACACATTGACGACGGGAGACGTGAATTCGCGTTTACAAATAGTCATTGTTGAAATATTATCCGTCCTCAATGCGTTAAGTAAATAATGTGCAACAAATAAAGTGATTTTAAGAGGTTAATCTTTACATTTTGTCTTTAATCCTCTTCACTCCTGACTAACTACCTACTCATATTCACGTCAAAATCTTCTGGCTGTATCTAAGAGTACAGCCTGCTTCTATTTTGCAACCGACTTTTTCAGATAGTCAGCAAGATACCAGTGCCTGTCTCTGAGATACGATATTTTTTTATGTTAGCAATGCCTAAAGGAATCTATAATTGCAACCTAATATTATTTAATAGATTTTTGATACTTACAATAGGACTCAATTTTCTCAAAGGCTTCTTTTCTTTTGCTTTTTTGAGGTTTCACCACAAAACTCTATGGCTTAAACTCCCACCTCAGTTTTTCTTACGAAAATGAATACATCAACGTTTTTAGGGAGAACAATCACCGGAGTATATATTTAGATTCGAGGTTGCTCTGGTGAAGGTACTGTTGCATCAAGGAGGAAGAATTTCGAGGACTTATGGTGAAAAAACTCTATCCCACATTTTTCGTCCAGATTCTTGTGTTTCATTAAAAAGAAGATAAATAAAAATTACATCACTCTGGCATGAAATTTTTCAAAACATCCTTTTTTGTGGCATAGAAGGTTTTTACATAAAACCCTCGATGTGTTAGAATCCCGATATCTCGTTGAGCTCAGCGTACAAGTATTCAGACATATCCTAGCATTTGCTGCGATAGCTGGTGGCCTAAGAACACAAAGCATAGCGTGAATAGAGACTGTGGGCGCTTTGGCATCACATCCAGAGGTTGCACTATAAACCCTCCTGGAGTTTACACCATTAGATCTGTTTCGTTAGCGATTGCGTATGCGCATAAAAAATCTTTGATCACGTAAAAAAGGGCAAATAATTCACTTTTCCGAATGCCAGGCTCAAGGGAGACGGTTTCTTAAGACTCCTATCTGTGATGGACCACTCCCACAGGATATTTTTATAATAAATTCACAGACGAATCCATGATTAACAGCAGGACAGGACCAAATATCTTCTCTGAGGACCTAAATCTGTTCTGCTACATTACCGTGAGAAGATACTACTAATTTTTGTCATACAACAATGCTGGCTCCGGTTTTCGCGTTTAAGGGAGTGTCAGATGCGAACACGGAAAAAATGATTTTCTGAAATTAATAATTTAGTGATTTTATTTTTCATACCACTTTCTCCAAATAATCTTTTGAAGCATAAAATCTTTGTTTCTATCAAAAAATCAATCAGAAATTTATAAGAATTATTTTTATCAGTTCAAATCACGTTACGGATTTAAAACAGTAGTGTATTTTCCATTTTCACTAAACTTAAAGAACAAAGTTAATATAAATTGTTTAACTCATTCAATCACTATTAAAAACGAGAAAATATGAATCAAAATAGAAAATAGTTTGTTTGATTTAATAAAATAAGAACAGAATTAGTACTGAATTCATTACTGAAAAAGAAGTATCCTCACAATTTCGTATTTTACATTAATTACAAAGTTGCATGCTGATAGAAACCAATTAATAATGTTGAAAGGATTAGTAAACAAAAATTGCAATAAGCTTGCGGGAAAGCTTCGGTGGAAAGTTTCGAGGGAGAGCTTTTGGGCTCTTGCGTGGTTGGCTATTTATCAGGGAAGTATGTTCGCTTTGCAGATGCTGTAATAGTATTCGTTTTATTTCGTGCCTGTTCTCATGAGAGCATATCAACCTATGTTTTCTAAATGAGTAATCACATTCCAAGGTTCACCATATTTCGCCACTGTAAGAGGCATGATAAAGGGTCTGATCGATCTGTCATAAAGAAACAACAAATCAATTCAATTTAGTATATTTACGGAAAAGTATAGAAGATCTGCAATCTTATATCAGTACTAGAAATTAAGTAAAAATGAAATATGAAGTACTTAATAATAGAAGTAAAAATAAAAAACATAATAAAAATAAATGAAAGCAAAAAATAAGAATAAAACAACAACAAAATCGGTGTCAATTCCAACCATCACCCCACATCAAACAACGACCAGTCCAAAACAAAGAAACTTAAACAATTAAACTATGTGACCAGATAGAACCCCCTTGAAAATGCCAACAGGTTCTGCACCCTGCACACTAGATGGTAATGAGTTCCAAATGCGAGAAATATGGACAAAGTAAGAGAACTCTTGCACCCGCGCATGAGGTCTGGGTATCAATATCTTATTATGTCTAGACGACTGAAAAATTTTACATTGTTAAACAGGTATTCCGGTCTATCTGTGCAAATAAGTTTATAAAGGAACACCAGAGCCTTACGAGTAAGTTAAGCATACAAGGAACAACCAAGTAGAGCAGCTCTGTATGGAAATACGTGATCAAATCTCCATAGCCCAAATACAAACATAACGCAGTCGTTATAAGCAACTTTAATTCTACGATGGCAGTCGTTCTGGTTGCTTATAACTACATCAGGTATGAGGGCCACAACAGGACCACGGGATAGTACTATACATTGAGACTTTGCAGGATTAAGCACCAACTTATTACCTATCGACCACTCATATATTCTGGCTAAATCCCCATTAATCCGAGCTAGGAAATACTCCATAAGTCCAACTGGTCTACTAAAATACAACTGAACGTCATCCACATACATGTGAATGTTTACGTCCTTAGTAATTCTCGCCAAATCATTGACGAACAGGCTAAAGAGGAGCCGGCCGAGAACTGACCCCTGGGGGACACCAGAAAACAGAGGAAGCATATCCGAACATCTCCCATCAACTCTAACCCCTGTAGTCTGCTACCAAGAAAACTTTCGACCAGCCGAAAATAATGGCGTAATTTATTAAGAAGCTGGGTATGGCTAACACTATCAAATGCTTTCGAGAAATCGAGCAACACCAGCACTCCAATCTCGTCAACATCTAGTCCACGCCGTAGATCCGAAGTAACCCTCAGCAAAGCAGTTTCACAGCTATGTCTCGACGGAAATCCGGATTGCTACCGAGATAATAGATTATTTACTTCTACAAAATCATTTACTTGAGCATATATGAGCTTCTCTAGAATTTTTGATAAGAAACATAAAATGCTCACCGTTCTAAAATCAAAAGGTGAAGCAGGAGACGGTTTTTTAGCTATTAGCAGAACATATGCCACTTTACATTTAGATGGAAAAGTGGACAAAATTAAACTGGTGTTAAATATATAAAGAATATAACGACTAATGTAAGGGAGCAAGATCTTGACAAATTTGGGGGAAATATTACCACGACCCACAGCATCTGATTTGATAGAATACTTTCTTCACTAAGTCAACCAAATCAACGCACCTAAAAGAAAAGCCTCCGCCAAAACGGTTCGTAGTGGTTCGGGAAGCAAATCCATAGGATGGAACCTCATTAGGATGCTCTATAATGTTTAGAGAAGGGGATGACACGAAGTGCTGATTTAAAACATTGGAATCAAAAGAATGAATGGGTTCCGTCGCACCACATACACCCTCTCGCTTATGGTTCCTCCACAACACTCTTGATGATAGATTAGGGTCAGACTTGGCTCTATAATAAAGGTGTTTGGCCTCTCGAATGGCAGTAGTGGCTCTATTACGTGCTTCTCTATACAACAACAAGTTGCGATCTGTTCGCTGGCGCCTGAACTTCCTATAGAGGAACTCTCTTTCAGCAATTAACCTCTCTATATCTGGGGTAAACCAAGGGCAATTTTTGACACCAATCCGCTAAGTTTTCAGTGGCACGTATTTATCAAATAAATGGTGGGTAAGTAAGTAGTATGTTACAAATAACCTATAAACAAATGTTCGATATGACTAGAAAAATGTTTTAACAGATAATAACTTACTTGCATGATAGTGTGCTTAGTAGTAATTTGAACTTTTAACCCAGATCAATTTCATTTTCGATACCCACCAAAATCAATAAAATTATGATAGAAATCAGGAATTTGACTGCCGTGAACAAATATGCACTTTCTCCAAGATTGTGCCCAAATTGTACGTCTTCGTCTTAAAATTTGCTCTATGGGCTACTGTTAAGACTTTTGCTACCTGTATACAGAGGTAATGTCCTGTAATGAAACCTCCACGACTTGTTTCCTCATAGGCTTAATTGCCGAAGAGAGCTCTATAAAATATTTGTGAGGTATTTTAAAGCAATTTCCACCCAGGTATTGAGAACATTATCTTTAGGACATCGGAAATAAAATGCAAGACTTGTGTAAAGCCGAGATCTACTTTCAGCTCATAAAATTGGGAATTACAAGGCAATAACGAAATCAGCACGTCTTAAATATAAGCCTGGTAGCTGCGGTGGAAACAATAAAGTGAAAACACTAGACCGGAATAAGTACCTGCAATAAAATTAGCCTGTTAAACAAATGACTACAACAATTCACCCGGGCGGAGCCTAGAATTACCTGAGAATTCCCTCGTAAAATGCAATAAACTTTGAAATGCTTTCAAGATGATCGAATTCATGTAGTTGATTGCATTCCCAGCTATTTCAGTCAGCCCTGGGTGATTCGTTTCCCGAGTGCGCAATTGACTGCTGCTATGCCATACCATGCCATACCCAAGCTAGTCTTGCTATCACAGCACAAACAAACCACTAAAGTGTGGCAATATAATAATTATTGTTGCTCCTCTTCATCCAGGAGACGGTAGCCAAGTGGATGCCAGAAGATGTCGGTAGTTTGTTGGAGCTGAAAGGATTTTAACTTAATTTTTTTCGCCTTTTCATTTTTAGAAAATAATGTGGTCGACGGCAGCTAGTGATGGCTAAATTTTATGGGTTCGACGGATTGAAAAGAAATTAATGAAGTGCATTTAACCACTTGATGAGGAGTGCTTTCTTTCCTGAAGCCATATTCACTTCAAGGAAAATCTTCCAAGAATATAAAATGAGGTTTTTAAGAAGTATACTCCTCAGATTATTATTATTAAGGAGATTTGAATTTTATAAATGCGGAAATTGGAAATTCGTTATTGTTCCCTTCTTATAAGTTTTTTCCATGATTAAGTCAAACTCCGACGTTATTATGCGAAAGTGGGTCTTTTGAACGGAGCAGGCAGGAATAAAAGGAATTTATGAATTGATTAATGGATCAATAGTTCTATGCACATTGTGTTTTTAAAATGACTGCAGTATTAAATAGAATCATCTTTAAAAATTTACCAAATCCTGAGATTCTTTTTTTTTAATTAAATTTTTCAGTACGGTCACTACCCTGCCCTAAACTCATATTTGTTCCATTAATTCGCATCTTATGCCAATATAAAAGACCAGGTCGCTCACATGTGCGTCAGATCTTCATGTACACCACTCCGAAATTACACAGTGATTACTGAAGATTGCACTGCAAGGTGTGAGATTGCAATTTAACAAGTGCCAAGCGGCTTATATCTAAGTTATCGGTCTATTCGTAGAAACTGTAGTGTCCGGTATAACATCAAGGATAAAGATCAGCAAGACCGAAGATTTTGGGTTTTTTGACACTACTTGGAATTTCTTTTGGAAATTCCATCATAAACATAAATTATACTTTGACTTCTACTTACTTAATTTTTAACCTGCTATAACCAGCATAAACCATATCTAAGGTTTTCGAGAGTCTTATTTACGGCAATTGGTGAAATATACGTAACTATCGACATTACAAACCAATTTACAACAATCAATATGGCTTTCATGCTGGGCGCTTCACTGTTGATTTAATTATGTTCCCTGCTGAGCATTGGTTTTATTGCTTTCATAAATATGGTGAATTGAAGATAGTTGCGCCCGACATCTCAAAAGCCCTTGACGGAGTTCGGTAATCTTCCCTTTCAGCCAATCTTCCGGCATTTGGTCCATTCTTCTCTTACCTGGATTGGAAGTTTCCTTCCTGACTGGTCGCTTGCTTTCCTGAGCCTGCACCAATTGAACATAATTGGAATCGATTTGTGTAGGCAGTTGGATCTTATTACACCCTATGTGATAGATAGGGTATATTAGATTTGATCCAACGTTTGCAACGCATCGAACCAATAATCTTAGAGTAGAATAAATTATATACATATGCTCAGACTGAAAACAAATCGATGTAAGCATGTCCGTCTGTCCGTTTGTCCGTCCGTCCGTCTTTATACACGATAACTCGAGAACAAATTAAGATAGAAGGTTGAAATTTGGTATATATTACTTTCAGAAAACTTTCTAAGCTAAGTTCGAAAATGAGGCAGATCCCCTCACTCCTTCAATAGGCAGCCATATTGATTTTTTGGATTATTGGGCATAATTCAAATAGGGAACAACGTATAGCTCTCAAATTTAGTAAGGAGCAGTTTTATGAGACGATGAAAATGAAAATAGCTCATATTCCCCCAACTCCTTAGTCGGGCCGCCATATTGGATTTTTGCATTATTAGAGATAATTCGAAAGGGAAGCAATCTATCATTCTAAAATTTTGTACAGAAAAGTTTTATGAGATGAATTATAATATTAACCTAAGGCTGATTATATATTTTATGCTTTTTTCTTCTGTCGCAAACGATATAGGCGGTGAACCTATCTCAACTGTTCTGTCAACTGTTGACTCTCCCCACTTCACATATCCGTCTGCTATGAGCTGGAAACTATAAGTCATAGCAATGAGGCAAATTTTTCAATTATAAGAAAGTAGATCTTAAAGAATTATTTAATAGACTTGTATTTACTAATTTTAGGGCCTTACTTTGCAACGATGACATTGACAAAGATACCTGTGTTTCTTACATGGATATTTTCGAAGCTTTTGCTTCTTTTGTTCCCTTTTAGCATTTAACATCATCTCCTACCTTCATGGTAGAGAACTGAACACTTTAAGGAACAGGAAGAATAATCTCTGGGAGGTCTTTCTTAGAACACGAGGCTAATTGGACCATTGCGTGTTATAATGAGCTCAAAACACGCTCATCCGCACTTTATAGAGAAGTCAGTATTCACTTTTCATATATTGTATTTGTCAGCACTAAGGGGAAAGTTGATAATTATTTCACATCTATGACTTACGATGGCCAACTATGTAAGTAACATCATTTTTGTGAATATAATGAATGTATGAATACAACGAAGAGGTCCCAAGTGACTTTCTTATAAGATACCACAATTTTTTACAAGCTTAAGCGTAAAGAAATCTCACTAGTAGACTGAGGCCAGCCAGTTAAGCAACCATGTAAGAAAGCAGCCATTTAATTAACCTCGTAGCAGATTATCTTCTTTTAATGCCTTAATACTGTCTTCAGGCTAGTTAATCCATGGAGCCAACTTCGATCACAGAAGGTGGAAGATTTCGCCGGCCTTAACACGATCGGCACATCAATACCAAATAATTTTGTCTACATTATCTTCGGCTGTTGCGTGCTTCATAAGGGTTTAGCTGCTGCTATGACTATTCGGAGCTTTGTAATTTTGATCCCCACTTAGCAGTCTGTAACTAAAATCTTAATGTTTATATTTGTTGTGACGAAGATCGTACTATAATGTAACATATACCTGTGGCAAAACGCTTTGGCCGGCACTACTGATAGGTAGACAGGTAGACAATCACACGTGGATTGGGAAATTTTAACCTGATAAATGTTGCAAGTACGCCACAATTATTGGTATGAAATTTTTGCTATGAAATGTTCCCAGTGGCTCCGCAATTGTAATTCTCGTCAATTACTAATACTAAGATACATCACCGCGTCGAGGAATCCAACCCGCACCCACAAAGATGAAAGGCTGTAGACGTGCGCCTTCGCCCGCTTGGCCGCTGCATTAGCTGACTACCAACT